>JANHMN010000008.1:73119694-73168894 GCA_030674055.1 Rhabdomys pumilio | reverse complement strand
GAAGAAGAAGAAGAAGAAGAAGAAGAAGAAGAAGAAGAAGAAGAAGAGATTGATTGACTTTCAGACCAACTTCATTTACATAGTGAGTTTCAAGTCAGCCAGGGCTATGAAATGGGTGAGACAAAGTCTTGATAAACTAAATGAGAAATAAAGACTCCAAGGAGAGAAGGAAGTAAGAATAGAAGAAAGGAAGAAGGAAGGAAGGAGGGAGGAGGACATCGTTATTATCCGTGCACTTAGAAGCACATTGTGCCATCATAACCATTAGTCCTGCTCTTGTTTTCTGGGTTTCTTTGTGACACAATGTTTTCTGTCTCTTGACTCATAAAGTTTGAAATGTTTACTTGGGCTTTTTACAGCACAAGTTGACCTGTGACCCATACAACTGCCTTAAGACGCTAAGAGGATAGTGAGTTCTCTAGTTATTTGTCACTTACTAACTTGTCCTAAGATTTAATCAAAGCAATTACAGTAAATAGAAAAGGCCCTCCCCTCTCCAAAGTAAGAGTGATGCCAATTATAGAAACCAAAGCTATTTATTTTATGACCTTGCAAAATTGGGCATGTATCCAAGGTAAAAGAAAGCAGAGTTATTGTGATAATTTAGGGAGAAAAGTGATTTCATAGTTTCTATTCTTGAAGATTCTGTTCTCTTTCTGCCATACTGTGTTCTTCAGGGAGTTAGAGTCTCTCTTGCTTGACTATCATCAAAGTCTCTCTTCCAAATTTCTCATGCAACTGCACTTGAGATCTCCCCTCATTCCTGATATGTGGGCGCAGTCACAAAACTGATGGCTTCTAACTTTTCAGCTATGATAAAGTGAAAAGTACCCAGGCAAGAAGCTACCAGCTACTAGCTAGGAAAGACAGAGGCTGGGTGATTCCTGTTTATCTGTAGTTCGTTGATGAGTGCTGAATGTTTACCATACTAAAAATGAACCTTGAGGGGCAAAAAAGATAAGTCAGTTTTTAAAGCTGCTTGCCACCAAAATTTGACTATATGATTTCCTGTGCTACTAAAAATAAACACATTATTTCCATATATATCTTCTTCTGTTTTAACTCAAGTTATTTGTTTCTGTTCTATATCATTATATATTATGTAGTATGGAAAGATGTTAGACTAACTATGTCATGATTTCTAAGCATTTGTCTAATTGTTTAAAAAGAAAGAAAGAGATATTCCAGGCTGGGGAGATTAGATGGTTCAAAGTGTTTGTCTGAATTTTATCCCTTAAAACATATTTAAACAAATCTGGGTATGGTAGCACACACTTGTAGCCAAGCACTGAGGAGATGGATGTGTGTCTGTGTATGAGAGAGAATACACTCACACTCACACGTGCAAGCGCACGTGTACACACACACACACACACACACACACACACACACACACACACACACGCACACTGAGACCCTGTTTCTTCGTGGAAGTGGGTTTCTCACCAGTGTCTGAACTTTGGTTTGCTCCCCCTGGTGGTTGAGTTTTCATAGCAGGATGAGGTCCCTCTGATGAAAACTCGAGTTTTGTTTAATGCTTGGCTGGCAAGGTCTCCTTTTGCTCATAGTAAATATATAGAAATCATGACACCTCCAGTACGAGACAATCAAATTACCCCTTTTTCAAAACTGATAGTTTGAAGCAGTCATGTTTAATCACTTCACACGGCAGGTCTTAATGTCAACACAGCAGAATACAGCAGGATGAAATGACACCAACCAGATGCTTAGAAAGAGCAGACAAAATCTACAACTAATTTAACACTGGCCCATGGTGATGGTGTTATGCCTCCCACACTCGATGCAGTCATAGTGATGATGTTTAAAACCTGGGCCTAGTTTCTTTGATGAGTTTATTTTACTGCTTTTTAAAAGGGACAGTGATACGTGATTCCTCTTGGGGCAACATGTCTTCTCACAGTTCTGTCACAGAAACAGGTTCTGAATCTGTGAATTCAACAACCTACCCCAAATCCCTCTACTCAAAACAAAATCAGTAACCATTACGAGTAGAATTCTGATTAGAGTTTGAGATGGATTTCTAAGTAGAAAAAAAAATGACATGATTGCTGCTTTTAGGGACTTATCCCAAAATGAAATACTAGAAAAAACTATGAAAATGATTGCAAATAATTTTTATTGGGGTGCCATTTACTGCAGCAAAGCACTGCAACTCTTTAAAATTTTCCCAGGAGAGAAGTCTGAGGACTCATACAATGTATCATTATGTGACCATAACAAAAAGAAAACCTTGTATATGCTACTATGTCTATGTCTACCATAAAGTTATATTAAGGATACAAGAAGATTCTGATGCATGCTTACATTAGGAATGAGAAACAAAGTGAGTTTCCATAATGTCTCCTTTGGGAGCTGTGACCTTCTGAAGCACATGCTACATAGTAATTAACTAGTGTTACATAGTAATTAATTACAGTACAGATAGCCGTTCATAAACAACAGTGAAAGTTAAAGAAAAAAGGCTTCACTGAGAGCCCGGCTGGTAACATAACATCCATCAAGAACCTGTCCCAGGTGACTTAAAAATAAAACATTTAAATTAGAAAACAACGACAACATAGGAAGAATATTAACAACAATTGAGGCGACATCGTTCTGCATTGGAATATGTGATGTAGAGTAAAAGAAAAAAGTAACTAAACTCAAGTTATTAAAATCAGAATTTGAAGCAAGGCACGAATGGGTTACAGAAATGGACTTAAATAGGTAAAATAAAAAGAATTCAAAATTCGTAAGTTTGACATGGAAGGGTTAGTTTGAACTGATGTTGTATTTTATGGTGTGTGTGTGTGTGTGTGTGTGTGTGTGTGTGTGTGAGCTTGTGTAGTATGTTTCTCTGTGTCTGTGGTATGTGTGTGTGTGTGTGTGTATGTGTGAGTATGTGTGAGTGGTAGCGGTGTGTGTTATGTGTGTCTGTGCATGAGTGTGTATGTGTAGTATGTGTGTCTGTGTGTCTCTGTGGGGTGTGTGTGTATGTGTGTTTAAGTGTGTGTAAGAGTGTGTGTGAGTAGTAGTCATGGATGTTGTATGCATGAGTGTGTATGTGTGTGTTACGTGTGTGAGTGTTTGTGTGTGAGAGTGGTAGTTGTGTGTGTTGTGTGTGTATGTGTGTGTGAGTGTGTTTGTGGTGGTAGTATATTTACCTGCTTAGAAAAAACTAGCAGCCAGATACAAAGAACATAAGATGGAGGGATATGACTTGTCATATAAACCAAACCAAACCAAACCAAACCAAACCAAACCAAACCAAACCAAAAGAATGAGGACTGGAGAGATGGCTCAGTAGTTAAGAGCACTGACTGCTCTCCCAGAAGTAATGAGTTCAATTCCCAGCAACCACATTGTGACTCACAACCATCTGTAATGGGGTCTGATGCCCTCTTCTGGTATATCTGAAGAGAGCAACAGTGTACTTATATATACTCACAGGAGCAAATACAGAGACAAAGTGTGAAGCAGAGACTGAAGGAAAAACCATCCAGAGACTGCCTCACCTGGGGATCCATCCCATATACAGTCACCAAACACAGACACTATTGTGGATACCAAAAATCGTATGCTGACAGGAGCCTGATATAGCTGTCTACTGAGAGGCTCTGCCAGAGTCTGACAAATACAGAGGCAGAATCTCACAGCCAGCCAACCTTTGGACTGAGCTTGGGGACCCCAGTGGAGGAGTTATAAAAAGGACTGAAGGAGCTGAAGGGGTTTGCAACCCCATAGGAAGAACAACAATATCAACCAACCAGACCCCCCAGAACTCCCAGGGACTAAACCACCAATCAAGGAGTACACATGGTGGGACCCATGGCTCCAGCCGCATATTTAGGAGAGGATAGCCTTGTTGGGTATCAATGGGAGAAGAGGCCCTTGGTCCTGTAAATGCTCAATGCACCAGTGTAGGGAAATTCGAGGGTAGGGAGGTGGGGGTGGGTGGGTAGGTGGGTGGGAGGGGGAATACCCTCATAGAAGCAGGGGGAGGGGATAGGAGGTTTCTGGGTGGGAAACCAGGAATGGGGATAACATTTGAAATGTAAATAAAGAAAATATCCAATAAAAAACAAGAATGCTATTCTGATTTCTGGTAGTATGTCAAAAGCACTCTAATCAAATACATAGGTTCCATGCCAATAAACTACCATATGACAAAGACTTTTAAACATTATATCTATATCTGTTTATCTCTATAATGTGTTATACATGTATGTATGTGCATACACATATACATTATATATGTACACACACAATTTTACACACATGTACATATATAGCTATGTATCTATACATCTAAAAAGATATACAGACTTATTTGAAGACTGTTGGGATCTTACCGTTTTTGAAAATCCTCCAATAATCTAACCTACTTTTCCTACATAAACTAAACCCCAGCATGACCAAGAGTTGTTGAGAGGGAAATGTTTCTTTGTAGAAGCAAAGCAGCTAATAATTGAAGAAATAATTTATCTTTTCAGCACCTAATGAGATAATGGATTTAAGCAAAGATTATCAATGGCTGTTAACATAAGACAGCCAGAAGTTATTTATTCCGGAGAGGCTCACACAATATCATCTATAAAACTATGTGGATTAAAGGCCAGGAAAACTCTCCATTTTTTTATTAAACTTTTTATTGATTCCTTGTGAATTTCACATCGTGTTTCCCAATCCCACTCATTTCCCCGTCTCCTTGTAAACCCCTCCCCCGAAAAGAAAAAAGATTAGAAGCCAGAGTGTGTCACAGTGTGCCCCACAGTGTACCATTCTGTCCACACTTCTTTGCTTGCAGATGTTCATTACAATGAGTCATTGGTCTGGTTTGAAGCCTCTGGCTTCTGCTACTCTGTCAATAGTGGAGTCTCACTGGGACCTCTCAGACTTCCTGTTGTTTCCCTTTATCATGGAGTTCCCGCAGCTTCGGATCTGTGCTTACCAGAGCAGAGAGAGCTCTATTTGTGCTGCCCAAGTAAGGTGCAGGGCCTGCTCTCCCTCGTGCTGCGGCAGACCATTGTCTGGGCCAGATCTCCTGCTCTCATGGCTAGTTCTCCCACCTGCCTTAGGTGGCAAACAGCTGGGGAATCTTTCTCTTATTCATGCCACTATACAGCATACAAGTGGCAGGACCAGCTCTTCCACCTGCCCTAACCCCTAACCCCGCCTCCATCCCCTGACATCAGGACCAGCTCTACAAGGCTGCTCAAGAGTGGGTCCCACTCTGAGTGCTGTAATAGGGGAGGAGTAGGGACAGCTCTGCTCTTCAGACCGGACCCTGTGGTTAGCTCTCCTGAATGCTGCAGGTGGGGAGGGGCCAGAGAAGGGAAGACATCTCTCCCTCACCCTCCATCTGCCACCACACAGCAGATGAGTGCAGGGCTAGCTCTCCCAAGCTCACACCCTCAGACTGGTTCATCTTCAACTCCTGCAACCAGGGCCAGCTGGACTGTGTGTGCTGGTCTAGGTGCATCCTGCTTTCCTCGGAATTGCAGCTGGGGAGGAGCGGAATGGCTCTCCTGCTCACATACCTTTGGAGCCAGCTCTCCCATCATGCCCAGTTGAGGAGTGGGGCAAGTTCTGCACAGCCTTCAGACACTTACATGGTGGTACCGCAGACCAGGGATGTCCATCTGGATCTTGGTGGTAAGGTGCTCCTGCTGATGCAGGGCCATCCAAACATGTCCCTGAGTGGCAGCATGGATAAAGACCTCACCATGGTCCCAAGTGACATCATTAGCTACTCACTCACATCTGGCTGTTTCTCACCACCCTTCATTTCTTTGTTCTTTCTCTCTTCATTGTATACACACCCTTCTGCTTCTGTTTCTCTTTTATCTCCCCACACTTACTTGGTCATCTTAATGTACCCTGGGGGCTTCTGGATGTCTGAGGTCATCTCAAGGGTGGTCTCAGGGGTGCTATGCCCTCCCCCTGCCGTATGGCTCATCATCTCTGACTTGCTCCCTGCATGGCCCTGTAGCACCAGGTTGTCTCCTGAAGTCTCTATTTTTAAGTGTGAGATTTATAGGAGATCCAAGTAGGGCCAAACACCATGAAATCAGAGATCAGACTGAGAAAAACCACCCAGAAAAGGAGTTCATATCTTCAAGAAAAGATTGTGGAGAGAAGACAGGGATAAAAGAGATGTGTAGAAAAAAAATCCTGTAGATGAAAAGAAATGTGACAAAGTATGAATGTTGTTTGAATTCTAATTCCAAAACAAAACTATGAAAATTTATGAACTGCTATTGAAAATTTGATATTAATTACTTATTTTCTGTAAGTGTGGGAGGGGCATGTGTGCCTGTGCACAAGAAGGAACCAAGTGTCCTCTGTCACTCTCTGTCTGTGCCTTTGAGGCAGAGTCTCTCTCTCTGATCCTGTACTCTATGAGGCTGGAGCCAGCAACAACTAGCCATCCTCCTGTCTCTACCCCTTTCATACCTGGTGCCACAGGCACAAGAAAGATGTCTGGCTTGTTACCCGGGTCTTGCAGAAAGCACTCTTACCTGCTAAGCCATCTCTCCAGCACCTAATTTTGTTTGTTAGGCAATGTCTAAGTAACTCAGGGTGAACTTATACTGTGGCTCCAGCCAGTGCTGACCTTGAACCCCTAAACACGTTGCCTCCACCAACTGAGAAGTGTGAGTATAGGCAAGCACCACACCTCCTGGATAACGTCGTCGTCTTGGCAGTTTACCCCAGGTGTTTACTCCAGGTCTTCTAACTGAGCACATCCACAACTGACCTATATCCTCAGCTCCAGGAGGTCTAACTTTACAAGCTTCCCTGGAACGCTTAGAGCTCGTAGAAAGTATGAGAACTACAGGGGTCACAGGCGGGGTCTAGAACCAAGTCTGAGTGTGAAGACAGTGAGGAGGTGTGTGGGTTCTTCCTTGTTGACGCCAAGAGATTGGCACAGGGAGAATATTCTGCTTTTTACGCGTGCTTGACATGTTCTGGAAAAAGAAGTTAAGACACAGAAGGGAAAGGTGAGTGTCTTCTTTAAAGACCTAGCTCTATGATTTACCTAAACCTGCTAAATCAATATTTATAAAACATTCCAAATCCCACAGAGAAAGGGTTTTTTTCTCATTCTGAGTTGGTTTTAGCTGGTGCTGGTGATTAGCATTTTTCTGCATAGCAAAGCTTCACACCTTTCCATATCTCTGTTGTTTCTCAAAGTTTGTAGAGGTCATATGGGGTGGATATTGTAGTATATAATATTCTGTGTGTTTCCACGTGAATAACAGAGATCATATCTTTAAAACATATTCACCCAATAATATAATGGCTGTCTCAAACTTCTCTGGATATTTATTTGTTATTAACTTTATGCTCCAAGACTAATAACTTAAAGGAAGGGGAGACTATGAACTTTGAGAATCAAAAGTTCCCAAGACATGGGACATATGTAAGTTCTTCGTTTATAAATCACAGGAATTTTCAGTTGGTAAAGTGCTTGCCATTGAAATTCCTGATGTTGAGGCCCTGATGTTGCCTGACACTGAGCCCCTGGAACCGCGTAAAAGCTGGGTATAGTATTGCACCTATAATCCCAGCACAAAGGAGGCAGAGACAAGTAGGTCTCTGGGTTTTCCTTTCTAGCCAGTCTAGCCAGTCTGCCAGCTCCAGCTGCAGGGAGAGATGCTGTCTTACAAACACGGTGGAAAGTGATGGAAAAGGACACCCAGCATTGACTTCTGACCTCGATGCACTAGGTTGTTCTAGGGTTCAGTGAGGACCTTTGCTTTTGTAAGCACATAGAGAGTTCCCACTGAACAGGGCTGTGCCTGCAAGTGATTGTCTGGCAGTGATGTCCACCCAATTGTGATTCCTGGGATCTATAAATGTGATGATGGACAGAACAAGCATTTTAGAAGATGTGATTAGAGATTTGCAGAAGAGACTGGGAGAGGCTGTAAATTCAGTGGTAGATCTTAAGAGAGGAGACCAGCAACAGGCTAAGAAAGCTGGACAAGCAGAGAAGGCAACAAGTTAGAGACAGGCAGCCTTTCAGCAATGGAAGACCAAGAGTTTCAACTGACCAGAAGACAGGAACAGAACACGCAGTGGATTCTTCCTCAAAACACAGGCAGAACTAACCCAGTCAACAGCAGAATTTCTGTTTTCTGGCTGCCAGAACTCAAAGAGAACAGATTTCTGTTTTAAGCCACCAAGTTCTTAGTCCTGTGTTCTGAGGGAGATAGGAAATGAGTTTGCCTCACTTCTCAAGAGCCCACGCTGGGAAGGCCAATCTCACAAAGTCCCTCTGAGTTAATTTTGGTTGTCATCTTGACTGAAGTGAAACACCATGGAAAAAATACCTGTGGGTACGCCTAGGGGTTTGTTTCCAGAAAGGCTTAATGAAGGAAGAAGACCCACCATGAATGTGGGGTCAACATCCCAGAAGATGAGTTTTTGACCCAATAAAACTGAGAGAAACAAGCCGAGCATCTGGATCCACACTTCTTCATCTGTTTCCTGACTGCACTTGCAATGATACCAGCGGTCGGAGGCTCCTGATGCTTCTGCCTTTTCTCTACGATGGATCATGCGCTCTCCTAAATCACTCTCCCTAATGACATCTGATGATATCTGTCTTCTTTAACTATTTTTGTTGAGTATTTATTACAAAAGAGGGAATAGTCACTAATACAGAACCCAAATACGAGGATGGCCAGAGTATAGTACCGGCACAAGGGTGGTTTTGAGAGGGAGAGTCTGAAGATCACAAACACATCTTTATTGGTTTCCTTCACAGATGCTTCTCTGGGGATCAGGGATGATCTTTAGGGGATTCATGAGACAGCCAGTGTCAGAGGATCAGCAAGGGCTGCTCTAGCCATCTGCATTGAGGTATTACCTGCATGAAGGTTTCAGGGGAGATTGTATGTGGCTATGGCTAATACAGGTAGAGATCGGGGAGGGAACAGGTCAGGGAGGAGACAGAGATAGACCCAGGAACTAAATATACTGAGAAATTGGACCAAGGGCTTCCCCAGCCTTGGACTAGGTAGAATAAAATTAGGTATAATTGTGGCTGTGGCCAGAGAATTAGAAATGAGCAGTTGCTCCTCGGAGAAACAGGAGTCAGAAGAGTAACTGGACTTCAGACAAGCCTCTCCAGGGGCAACTTCTCCTTGTCTTCCAGTTCATATTGAAGAGAAGAACTTCGAAGAGTAAAATGTAGTGGGTAGTGTATAGCACAGGAAGACCCAAAACTGTGAATGGTAACGGTGAAGAGAGAGTCAATCACTGGGAATGGGTAAAGTGAAGAACTCTCTTATGCCATTAAAGTAGAGATAGTGTTGGAATGCTGGAGTGGGAGACTTGAGACTACATCAGTTAGAAATGTCTTAAAACTCCCCCTATGGGGATCTGGCAAAATGGCTCTCAGGTAAACGTGCCTGCAGGGAAGTTTATCTCTGGGATCTATATGGTAGAAAGAGGAGAACTATCTTGTACAAGTTCTCTTTTTACCTTCACATGGATCCTGTGGTGGACACACATATGCACAGACACACACACACACACACACACACACACACACACACACACACACACGAGAGAGAGAGAGAGAGAGGGGGGGAGTAGGGAGAGTAATATATGTTAAAAAATACCCTCCTTCTAGGTACATGAATTGTGATACATGTTTGATCTTGTGGTGCATAGAGATAGCACCAAGATAGAGACCCTCACTATTATTCTTAAATAAAATCGATTATGGGTTTTATAGTTAATTTAGACTGAACTTATTTTCCATCTGCCTTCCTGTGAAGGAGTCAAGTTCAGGCTGCTGCAACTGGATCGAAAGCAGCTTCTATTTCTCCAGCAAAACCCAGCAGAAGCCTGAACACTGGGTGACTACTTTCATTGGGCCTTGGTTGCTACTGCAAAATTTACCAGTCAGTCTTATGAAGTTTGGGGGATGCTGATCCTAAGGTCAGCATTTGTGGGGGTTGCTTTTAGAATACACAGTGCATTTTGGAGCATTGTAGCCCACAGATTTCCACGTCTGTCCTTAGCTTACTAGAAAGAGGATAAACAGTTGTGCATACAGTGAGGGCTCTACATGGATCCTTTTCTCAGTACACATTTCTGGAAGTTCTGCTTTCTGGCCTTACTCTCTCCCTTGCTTGGTTATTCAGTGGTGTGGGAGACACGGCTTCTTAGGCCAGAAAGGTGACTCTGTTTTCCTCCAACATTTGCCAGCCTTCAAATGCAGAGACATATGTGCTGGGGTGTGCAGCAAAGTTCAAGAAATGCATCTAAAGCACTCGGACAGTGAGCAGGGCAGAAATTCCTGAACTCTTTTGGAGCAGACTGGTGACTTCCCACTGCCACTAGATGTCCCTCTGTGGCTTTTCTTTTGGACATCAGTGCTGTGCGCGGGGCAAGTTATTTCTGCTCTGCTGGATAGGAGAAAGTGCTCTGCGGGCTCCGAGAAGCGGTTTACACTGGGATGTTATCCAAGTTGTGACCCACCATTGTCACGCAGCCCTCGTGCATGCCTGTAAAGAGCAAGGCTTTATGACGCAGAAATCAGGACACTCTTTCAGAGGTCAGGAAAGCTTTTCGGCTTTCCCCCACTAAACAGCTTTCCCAGTCCACTCTTAATAGCCCTGACCAAACCTTGTAAAACCATCTTGCATAAATAACTGGGTTTGTGTTTGTATATGCGAGGGTGTGTGTGCAGGTGTGTGTATGAGGTTTGTGTGTATGCAGCTGTGTGTACACAGTTGTGTGTGTGTGCAGGTGTGTATTGTGTTATGTTTGTGTGTGTTGTATGTGTTGTGTGTGTGTGTGTTGTGTGCACACATATGTGTGTGTGTTGTATGTGCAGGTGTGTATTGTGTGTGTGGTGTGTGTGTTTGTCTGTGAGCTGCTGAGTGTGGATGTTTGTGAGCTGCTGAGTGTGGATGCCAGAGGTCAACCCTTGGTATCTCTCCTCAGGATCCACCCACCTTGGTTTTGGGGATAGTCTCTCACTGAGACCTAAGGCTCACTTATTATGCTGGGAGACCTATCTGTTTTTATCTCTCCAGCTCTGGGGTAATGAGAATGTACAACCACAGCAGGCTTTGTGTATGCTTGCTGGGGACTGGACTCAGGTTACCATGTGTGTAGGGTACATATTTTACTGAGTTATCTCTGCAGAGTCTTACCTCTACTCTGATTTCTTGCAGGTCAATAAATGGTTTGTTCATAACCAGAGTTTCTGCCACCTGCACTTTAGCACAGGAGTCTGAATTCTTCCTCAACAGTTTTCTGTATTAATTAACTCTCCCGACTAGTTCTGCTCTTAGATTTTCGCATTGCTTACTCCTCATTTTACTGTGACCTGACAGAAAAAGTAAGGTTTTTGGGGGGCTGTGATTTGGGGGCTGTTCAGCTGATTGGGTTGAAGAAAGCATGAATGGAAGGTGTGTGAGGTGATTGGACACATTCCATCGGCCGTCAGAAATCAGACAGGGAGGGCATCAAGAGGAGCCAGGTTTCTAAACTCTCATGGCCTACCTCCAGGGACCTCTAATGAGGCTCCACCTTTTAAAAGTGTCACATCATCCCCAAATAACTAACAATATTCAAGTATTGGCAGAGCTTGCTGGGCTCCTTCTAATTCAAACACCAACAATCCAGCCATGGCAGCTTACAAAGTATTAAATATCTACTCAGAGTTTGCTGTTTGTTTTGTTACAGACGGTTAGAGAGTCACACTATGAGTGTGCCAACCTTGGGCTGATTTGACATCTTTGAAGAACAACCATTGGCCAGTGAGGAACCAGAGGAGGCTCAAGACAGCTTGGAACTCAGATGATGAGTCTGCGGCCTCTACTCCAGGCCAGGGCTGGTCCTTCTGCTGGGTCATTGTACTGCTTGCTTGACCAATGTTACTTCCAACAGAAAAGAAGCAATTACTGTAAGCAACCGCAGTTGAGAAATGAGATTTTCTTTTTCAATTTCTGGGCCTTCTGGAGGAAAATAAGTATATCCTTTAAATGCCACTTTGCATGCTTGAAAAGATAAAGGTGGCACAGGAATGGTAAATGCCACGTGGTTGGATCCATTTTAATAATTGGCTATAGTGACACCTAGGTGATAGACGGTGAGCTGGCGTACCCAGCAACCGGCTCTCATTGTAGAATTAGTAGAAGAGGTTTTGTATTCTGCAAAATTGGAAGGAAAAAGTTTGCTTATTCACCGTGTCAACAATTTTTGCCCCAATAATGACTTATTAAGTGAGTTGTCTGCGATGCAAGTACGCAGTGCCTCTAAACAACAGTGTGGTGAGGGCTAGTTGAGGGATACTTGTGTTCTGGAGAAATTTTTTAATTCAGAAAAATTTCAGAAATAAAAATAAACTATATGTCCCACCCCCTGATACTGTGGGTTGGTTGGCTTAAATTAAGATTATAAATATGTTTGCTTATTCAGCTCAAAAGTCCTGAAGTTTTTTCAGGCCACTCATAGCCAAAATGAACCTCATCTGAATGGCCTTGCTGTAGTAGTGGTGGCAGCATGGTGTTTGTTCCTTACAGGTGTAGCTATCAGTAGCAATGATCTTTTTCCATAGAGATTCTTTATAGAATATATATGTGAATGTATAGAATATAGATCATGTGGATATATACATGAGTATTATAACTATCTACATGCACATGTTCATATATTTTTATATGAACACACATACACACACACACATATATATATGCATACATACATACAAATAATACATACATTTATATAATCCCACAAATATCATCTTAACACCAAGTAATGGTGTTAAGTATCCATACAAATAAATTTCCTGGGAATAAATGGTCCCGTGTTTCCTTGGGAACTGCTTTAGAAAAATATGCATCACAAGTAACAACCAGGACTCATATCTGCAGAGACTTCATGTGTTTAAACGAAAAGCACAGAATATAAAATATGGAATGTCCAGTGACTGAGGAGTTATTTCTGTGTGCCTTACAAGGTGTGGAACTGAGCTCAGTCCCAGAGCCCACCAGGAACAACAACAACAACAACAAAAAAAGCAAGTAAGTAAGCAAGCAAGCAAGCAAGCAAGCAAGCAAGCAAGCAAGCAAACAAACAAATATTGGGTTATGGTAGTACGTGTTTGTAATCCCTGGGGCATAGGGTTGGAGTGGAGAAAGGGCTACTCAGTGAGCTCCAGGCTAGGAAGACATACTATATCAACCTATATCAACAGATGGTGGATGATTCATAGGAATGAAACATGAACTTGACTTACACACACACACACACACACACACACACACACACACACACACATGAACATGCACGTATGAATAGAAGAAATACTGACATCTAGTTAATTTAAAAACTAAGTGATACAGTTGAGTTCAGTTGCAGCTAAGGTACTATGGTTGTAGACAAAGGCAAAGTGCTAGTTTGAAATAATGTGTAGATAATTTAAACTTCAAAAGCCAGCTAACATTACTGTCTAACTCACTGAGTCCAATTAGTATTGTCCACACATGAATGGGTTTGAGGGTCATCTACAGGAGCATGGGGAACCTATCAGTGGCCACACCCCTAAAGGGAGGAAAATGACTCTCACCAAGATGCCTTCAATTGCCTACAGTGCTTCAGCTATTGTAGAATTTTCTGGCACATTGAAAGCTATCCAATGGGGAAAGAATTTACTTGGGGAGTTGAAATGGGATAGTGAGGGGTGAATTATCAACACACATTGAAGACCAATATGAATATTTCAAAGAATAGATAAATACATAAGTAAATAAGGTAGAAAGGCAAAGACAAAGACGGATATCCAAAGGTTGTCCTCTGCCTTCCACATGTGTGCTATGAACACACTTCACTCACACACATGAATAAACATACACCCACACACATGCACAAACACACAGCAACAACCTGAGGTTATATGCACACTAAACCATAACTTTACTTAAAAAAAATCCTCTAATTATTTGCAATCATTATTTTACTTTGTGTTTGTGATTTTGTGTACTGTATGTGAAGAGAATACAGAATTATTTTCTATCCATGTGACTGGCTTATTTCGCTTAGCATTATGTTCTCAATGGTGTGAACCTGTCTTGTAGTATGTATCAGATTTTTTTCTTTGTAAAGGTAGACTAATATTCTTTTTATGCTTATACTGCATGCTGCCTGTCCATTCTGACCATGTCCACATGGCTGTCTCTACTTTATAGCTGTTGCAAATGATGTTATCGTGCACATTAATTACAAAAAGTCCTCTTTTCAAAATCTATTTCTAAACTCTTTCAAGTACACATCAAGTTTATTGTATTTATAACTTTTAAAGGAGATTCCACAGTTTTCACAATGGCTTTTCATTTTGCCTTCTCATCAAAAAACTGCATAAGGATTCTTTCTCCATATCCTTGCTTCCATTTATTATTTTCTGCTCTGTTTTACAGCAGTAGCCAAGATCCTGGTGTGAAGTGATTCTTCGCTTCAGCTTCTATTTGTATTCTCCTAATGAGAGCTGAGGCTGAGTGGGTGTTTGTTCGAGTGTCGTTCTTTCGTATATCTTCTTCAGGCAAATGCATTTTCATATCTTCTCCCTTTGAATGGAGCTGTTTTGGTAATTGCAATTGAGGACACTCCTTTTGGCTACTTATCACTTGTAGGTGATTTGTAGGCGTTTCCTTCTGATCTGTGGATTAGTTTTTTTACTTTATTGATAATGTCTTTTAATTTACAAATTAAAAAAAAATCCACATAAGTCATTATGAAGTGTGGGTAAATTAAGGTTATAATTGTAGGTACACCGGGTTGAGGTAAGAGGACCCTGTGATGGCCAGGCTTCTATGTCAGCTTGACAGGGTTTGAAGACACACAACTGTACGTTTGTGAGGACATTTCCAGAGATGTTTAACTTAGGGGAAAGACTGTCTTTCAATGGCACCATCTCAGCAGCTACAGTCCCAGACTGAGTAGAAAGGGAACAGGAGCTCCTGGCTTTCTGAAAAGGGGCAAGAAAAAGAAAGGAATTCTAATATCTGACAGCATAGCAGGTATGGCTCTTACACTCATGTTGAAAGACACTAAGGCACAAATATAAGACTTTCAGAAATTCTAAACTAATATAAAGTTCTATTTAAAAAAAAAAAACAGAGGGAATGACAAACTAAGGAGGAGACTGGAAGTATAGTGTCCAACCAGCGACTTCTCAGGAGAAACACGTAGGATAAGATGACTCTTTTGGAATAGTGTGAATGGAAGTGAGGAAACTCAGATGACTGAAGGAAAGGGCCATCACACTGTATCTCTTAGTTCACCAAAAGCTCTCAACAATGAAAAGATATTTTTTAAAGACAAAGACAGAAACCATCATGAATGGATATACACACAACAATGGTGACTCTATGAAACCGGTATACATTTAGACAAAAACAGTTTTCAAAATCAATCAAAATGACTAAATTATGAGGAGACTAAAGTAATTCTGCAATCATGGTGGGGGAATTTTAACACATTTCACATATATAATATTTAAAAATCTGATAATTTATAGTGTCGTTAAACTTTGGTGTATACACATATATTCATATCACGTCAAAATCTGCAAAACCCATATTCTTTTTCAACACAAAGAGAACATTTGTTCAACTGGCTATCTAATGATCCATGAAGAAAATGTAAACATACCAAAAATTTGAAATCATTCTTAATACGGTGTCTCAGTTTGCTTAACTAAAATCAAGGCAGGAAAAAATGGGAAATAGTTTCATTTGTTTAAGATTTAATGAACACACTTCTTCATTATCTGTGGTCTAAACAAGAGAGAGTTTTAACCATTTTAATTGAATGATAATAAGGACTCTAAACTGTGGAGCTGACTGGTAGTATCAACTAAAACTATACTTTTAGACTTAAATATTTATATAAGAAACTTACAGACTTAAATATTTATTTAAGAAAGCTGAAATAATAAAAGTATCAAATTACAATATTTAACTTGCAGTGCATGATGTTCACACAGAGATGCTCGACTGGTCAAGGTGCCAAGAATAAAACGCTTCCTTAAATGGATCAAATATCCCACACTTCCTCCTCCCAAGAATTAAGGATCCCTGTGGAAGAAGGGACTAAAAGAGTGTAAGAGCCAGAGATGATAGGGTGGGGGACATAAGGAAACAGCATCTTTTAGATACATCAGGGCAGCTGCACATCCAAACTCACATTGGTTGTGACATCATCATGCACAAACCTATGCAAACCCAAGTCACACCAAATTCCAGCATGGAGGAGGGATTTGGGCATGAATTCCTCTACTAGCTAGGGGGTTATTGTCAACTGTTAGCTACCAGAAGATAGAGAAAGAAAGGAAGGAAGAAAGAAAGAAAGGAAGGAAGAAAGAAAGAAAGAAAGAGAGGAAGAAAGAAAGGAAGGAAGAAAGAAAAAAGAGAGAAAGACAAAAAGAGAAAGATAATAAATAGATATGAGATAGAGAGATAGAGAGATAGAGAGATAGAGATGGGATAGAGATAGACTAGAGAAATAGAGAAACATGTACACACAGACACACAAAGGCAGAACAATTTGTAAATATCTTATTGGACAAATCTAGAAAGAGCTTAGCTGGACACATGTCAGGAAATTCAGCATAACCAGTTACATAAATAAGATCTAAACATGTCTCTAGACTCAAAAACATTAGTCCTTTTTAAAAAATCACTGTGTAGAGTGGTTAAAAGTATGTGTTGGGGATCAGGTATGGCTACGCATCCACATAAAAACTTTACAATCTTTGTAAAGTCGCAGAAGTCAACTTGGATGCCAAATAGAAATAACCCTTAACCTCATAATATGAGGATTGAAACAATCAAACTATAGGAAGTACATAGTGCCTGACATGTAGGAAACTGTTAATAAATGTTATCCATTATTATTTCATGATGTGTTCTTTGAATACTTAAATTAACAGGGCATATGTTAATAACATTGAATTTGGGGCCCTAGTTTGTCTGTCTCTCTCTTATTTCTTTTTTTTTATGTCTTTCATTGTCTTTTTATCTTTCTTCTTTCTTTCTCTCTTCTTTTCCTTTCTTCTTTTATTTCTATCTTCCTCTCTCCCTCTACCCCTCTTTCTTTCTTTCTTTCTTTCTTTCTTTTATTCTTTCTTTCCTTTCTTCTTTCTTTCTTCCCATCTTCCTTCCTTTTTTCCTCTTTTTCTTTCTTCCTCTTTCTCTCTCTTTCTTTTTTTTTCATTAGACAGAAGACTTGAATTGGATTTACTCAACAAACTAAGATCAGGGATGTAACCCGAATCTTAACATTCTTAGTAAGCATTTCACAACTTCCGGGAATCACATTGTGATAGCTAATCTTCGTTGTCAACTTGTCTGGATTTAGATTCACCTATGAGATGAAATATGAGGAAGTGACTCTGAGTACTTTTCTAGATAGAATTAAATAGGACGGGCAAGACCTGTCTTGAATGTAGGTAACACCATCTCTGGGGCTGAGCTCTTAGGGTGAGACAGAAGAGGAAAGGAGAAAGCTACCTAAAGTTAAGCATTCCTCTAGCTCTCCCTTCTGGGCTGTGAGACGTGAGCTGGCAGCCTTATATTCTGCACCTATGCTCCCACCACCATGTTTTCCCAAATTGTGCTCTCAACCTGTGAGCCAAACTTCCCCTTCCCTCTGTACATTCCATTTTGCCAGGTGCTTTCTTACTACCATGAGAAATGCTACTAGTGCAAGCTGGAAAATGGTTGTGTGCAGTTTCACAGGGTAGACATCTCCCAGAATCTGATCTGAGTGGGAAAGCAGTGGCTACACTCTCCACACTGTAACCCTCTTTTCCTCCATCTCCAGGGCCAGTGAATGACTATCTGCATATTCCTATAAAGAAATCTCAAGTGACCCAGTTCTTCTTCCCTGCACACATTCCTCCTCTGTTTTGGGTAGACTGCTGTATCCCGTATCATAGCACTTGTCATATATTGTTGCCAATATTTGTTTACACTTGTTTTAATTCCCAAACTATGTAATTAATAGTGTTATTTAATCTTGGCATTGCTAGCATATAATTTCTGGCACATAAGAAGCTCTCGCTAATTACCAAACAAATAAATGAACGTGTATTATCATAACACATACAGATACGATATTATTTTTTGTGAATACATTATTAAAATTTATTCTCAATAGAGTTTGTTAAAGTTGAGTGAGCTTAAGATTTCTGGAGATTATAGAGTCAACAGGTAAATGTTCTAATGCTGTACTGTGCCCATTTGGTTGTATACAAACAGTGTGAGACACTTTCTATTTGGTATCATCTTTGCTTTGCCTTTGCCATTGGAAGTCTCTTTTCAACTAACAGACTTCAATATCTAAGACCCCTGAGATGCTAACATGCTTACTATTGTGTGGCTTTTCCTGAGGAGACATGAGCAACTGTCTATTCTCCCTAGACAGGACAATGATGACAGGTTTGTATAGCAGTTCCAGTCAAGTCTTCATTGACTCTTGAGCTTACTGGGGCACCTGAGAGGAACCCACATCACCAAAAAGCCTGTTTCCAACAAGATGCCGGGTCATGGAAGCTGTATCCCTCATCATGCTGCCCAGAGTTGCAAACAGCTCCACCACAGTCTCCTCACTCCCAGTAGCTGCTTGCTGCTCACGTGCCTGGCAAAAGGGGCTCTGGAACTTAGTAGTTCTCTGAGCTTCCTCAGACTTAAGGATTTGCTTTCCCCTCCAGGATGAGATACCAGCACAACACTCATTTTTCAAATACAAAAGCATGCGATTATCCAAGGTATGATGCTCCAGTCAGAGGCTGGGTATGAGACGGCTTCTGGCAAGGAAAGTGGAGAGAATCACAGAATTCAAAGCAAACACTGAGCCAGCTGCAGCTTGGCCAAGTGATCTACTGACTTACGAGTTAGAGTAAAATCAGGCAAAAGTATTAAGATAATTTATTTAAAATAGCACGATTTTAGAACCCTAATTGTACACAATTTTATTAAAGCAATGAAATATCTGTACTGAATCAGAGACAGTTCTTGTCTATACATCTAATATACTTACATCTAAAGTTTCCTTTTTGTAACTAAAGGGCACATTTCAAAGGCCCTCACTGATACTGCCCATCATCCAGGTATGTTCTGGAATTTTCCTTCATCGTGTGTACCTGTAGGATCATGAACAGTCTAAGTCTAGGGCCAGAAAACCCTGGAAGTGGCAGAGAAAAAAATCAGGGGATACCAGGGGATATCATGCTGAGTAAACAGGCCAGGGGGCCTTTGGCTCAGATTTTTACATTGTTAACAGTTTTAAGAAATCTTTTTTTTTCCAGACAGGATCTATGTAATCTTGGATAGCCTAGAATTTACCATAACCTTCCTGCCTCTGTCATCCAAGAGATTACAAGTGTACACCACCATGGCCAGGCCTTTTTTGATAAATAATAACTATATGTACACTATTTTCAAATATTGCACAGATATTGAAGTTACTTGGGGCTTATAAAAATATAAAATCCTCATCATTTGAGATATTATTTCTATAGGCTGGAGAAGTCCTCAAATGAATTCTGATAATTTATCTAGATCCACATTAAATGCTCAAGAAACACACACACACACACACACACACACACACACACACACACACACACCCGCGCACGCGCACATCCAGGCACACTCATATAAAGGGGCCCTTTAAATGTCTATGTTCTCCATATTGCTACTCACCATAGATGCTCATCTAGCTACTTCAACTTATATACACAGATCAACGGTTTTCTAGACAACTCATATATAGTCTACAAGAATTCAAGTGATTAGGTTGATAAAACATTTTATTTCAACCATTGTCCTGATATAAAGGGGTCATATCTTCCTCTGTGTAGTCTTTTTTTTACACTTCAATATAGTTATTATAAAATACTTTCAATGATCATTATATGCCAGAATACAGCAAAATAATTGCATTTCATACCTGTCATACATCTTCTAAAATTATACAATATTAAGATTTTTGATGTGGACTCTTGGCTGGCTAGAAGATACTAAAGCAGGCACTGCCTGAGACCCTGCTCCCCTGGGACCATGGCTGCCACTATAATGAACACATACACAATGGACAAGTGGAAAAGATAGAAACTACGGAGCAGTGTGTGTGCTGAGGAGAGGGGTAGAACTGGAGACATGATAGTGGTCACAGGGTAGAGAAAAAACTGAGAGCTACATGCTGTCATTGCCCAGTAGGGTCGGCAGGATAGTATAGAACAGCCTGGAGCTTGTGTAGATGCAAATGTGGCTCTCTGCAATGATAGAAGTCCAAGACAAGCAAAGGTTCACTCTCTGGATTGAACCTCCTCGAAGGACAACTGTGGTCTAAGATACCATCAGAAGTATTGGTGTTGGTGGTCCATGCTGCTTCCCAGACTGTGATGAAGCTTGGGATTCTCGTGAATGTATGCAGTCTGTGCCACCGACTGATGCCTTGGTGATGTCCTCGTTCTTTGCTGTCTTGGGAAACCATGCTGAAGCTCCTTCTCTATGAAGCCACTGAGGGCCATGACTGGTTCAGTGCAACTGGTATAACCAAAGGTCATGTTGATGTCTGTGGCCTACGTTACTATAGAAGCCCATAAGGATGCCTGGGCTTGGGGTTGTGGCCCGAAGCCATGTAATTAATGTACATGGGCACAGGAGAGCTGGCCCTGGCCTTTGATGGCTCCTTGTATGATGGCACTGGCTATGGACATTGGAGAGCTGTTCTTGTGCCTTTTGGGAAAGCTGGCCCCTCCCAGCATCAGCTGATAACACTGGGTAGTGGTGTGGCCATAGGAAAGCCTGCCTGACCTCTCATGGGGGAGCTGGCCCCTGACCTCAACCAGCCCACAGCAATGAGGTATAGGTCTTAGTGTGGGCAAGGGAGACCTAGCCTGCTTTTGCCACAACGTGGTTCTTCTCAGCTGATGGTGTCTGCTATAGAGGCAGGCGGAAAACAACTTATCCTCCCTTGTGTGGCTGACTACTAGGAATTTGACAATGCTCCTCCAGTGAACATGTGGACCACACAAAATGGACTTTGGGAGGGGGTCATGGAGGAAGTGGGGCAGACATGGGAAGACTGGGCAATAAGCACAATCAGGGCTAATGATGTGAGATTTCTAAATAATCAATAAGAAATAATTTTTAAAAAAGAATTCAGATATTTTTTCTTCCCTTTTGAGATTAGATTTCCAGGCTATTCTCTAACTCACTAATATACTTCAGGCTATCCTTGGATTCACAACAGTCCTTCTGTCTTAGCTACCTATGATTGTAGAAATCTTGTTCTATTCTTCGTTAATTTCTTACCACCTTCTAGTTTGGATATGAACACAAAAGCTTCACTAGGCCATTTTGGAGCTTATATTGTTTAAAAAGTTATACATAGCTTTAAATGATTATCAGTTAACATGGTGGATTCATATCACAGTGAGGAGGGATGCATTCTGTACAATACAGTTGAGAAAACATCTGGCTACTTCCTAAACAGCCTGATTTGGCCTGAACAAAACTTGTCTGGCCCCAGAATTACAGAGAAGCAAAATTCTCAGTGGTGAGGACTGTCTGCTTGTCTAGTCTTTGTCAGCAGTCATGGAAAACTTACAGGCAAAAGTTTATACTTTAAAATGAATCTTTGTAGCCAAGTTCTAGAATGACTTTGAAATTAATTCCTGGTGCAGAGTTTTTAATTACAAATAATGATGTATGATTAACAGGCGTTTTCAAGAGTGTTTGCATACGTATGTTTACATACTGAGTCAGTTGCATGGACCCAGTCATGCCTTCAGGGACTGCATAGACCACAAACCTCAGCATGGCCTCCAGTGGTTACATAAGCCACTCATATCATCATGGCTTCCCAAGACAACAAAGCCGAGGACAACACCAAGGCATCAGTCAGAGGCACAGACTGCACACCTTGATGTCTATGGGGGATTAGGTACCAAACTCTGCAGATGCTCAAATGGTACATATTTGCGTATACCCTACACACAACCTTTTCTTCACCTTTAAGCCTGTCCAAACTCTTGGCTCTGAAACCCAATACTGTTCCATCTGCAGAAGTGCATACCCCAGAACCTCAAAACTGAGTCATAAAAGGAAAAATCTCATGAAGTTTCAAGTGAGTTTCTGATTTGTGCTGAGTCACGCTCCTCTTATGTTTTCTGGGTATCTGTGACCCTTGGGTGTCAAGTTGGACATAACTGAACTATCATTTCCAGATGACTTAAAATACCACATTCAGGGAAAACACAGCTTATGACGTTTTACCATGCTGACTATTGGATAATGACAAAATTCATCTGAGCCCGTTTAGCTCAGATGCCATCTCCTCCCATCTGGATAGTTTGTATTTACAGTCACCTGAATTCATAGATACAAAACACACAGATACAGCCTAGTCGCAGTAACTGAATAGTTGTCTTCTGTGTATAACAGGGCCAATGGGAGCTGCTGTATTTATTAGATGACTTAGTGTAGTGAAGGAGAGAATCAGGGGTTCCTTTCCCAGATCTGACCTTCCTGGGTAGCCATATTCTTAGTTTAAAATTTGCTCAAAACTACAAGGAATGTTTAACACATAAGCAGGCAAACTGATCTTTAATTTATAGATAAATTTATAGGTAAGTAAAGATCTAGATATTTAAGACTATTTAAACCAAACTTGCAGAATTTGAGGAAATGGGCTGTAAACCCCCCACAGTATAGATCAAATTTAAAATCTGAGAAATAAGGTTTTCAATTTAAGCACCCAAACTTCAAAGCTGTTGATCTGACAAAAGCATTAAAGCAAGTGTTTAAAGGATCAAGACAAGTATTCAAATGTAATTGAGGTCCTGCTTAATTACTTAATTAAGGCACAGCTACATAGGGAGGATGAGGACACTGCAATTTCAAGCCCAAACAGCAATTTTGCTTCTTGCTGTAGGGATTAACTTTAAAACTTGGTGGCTGATCGCACACGTGTCCCTTCATCAGGAAAACGAAGTCCAAAGAGGGCAAATAGAACTCTAGGTTACTGAGTATGGTCCAGAGGCCCTGAGTTTTGTGGACACTATGCCTTTATTTTTTATTTTTTAATTTTTTGGGGGGTATTATATTTACATTTCAGATTTTATCCCCTTACTCCACTTCCTCCCACCATCCATAAACCTCCTATCCCATCCCCCTCCTCGTGCTCCTATGAGGCTGTGCCCCCACCTACCCCCTGCCCTCACTACCCCCTCCCCACCCTCACATCCCCCCCACTATGTGTTCGTTTTTCATGGGACCAAGAATCTCCTCTCCCACCTATGCCCGACAAGGCCATCCTCCCCTACATATACAGTTGGAGTCATGGGTCCCTCCCTATGTGCTCCCAGGCTGGTGGTTTAGACCCTGGGGAACTCTGGTTGGTTGGTATTGTTGCTCTCCTCGTGGGGTCACAAACCCTTTCTGTTTCTTCAGTCTTCTATCTTCTCCATTGGGAAACCCTTGATCATATCAGGAGTTAGCTGTGAGCATCGTCCTCTAAATATGTCAGACCTCTAAGGAGACAGCTACATCATGTTCTTGACAGCATGCACTTCCAGCCATCCACATCAGACACTATGCCTTTAAACTCTTATAACAACATTATATGGTAGAGATTATAGGCTTAAATTGCTGAAAGCTAAACTCAAATGCTTTAAGATTATGGACAAGAAAATACAGTGTGTGAATGGTAGAACCAGACAAGGAACTGGGCAGGTGTTATCCCAAAGTTTCTGTTCTGTGTAGTGTGTGTCACTATCTCCAAGGGTCTGAGTACTTGTTGAATGGAAGAAAATATATCCATTGGTGATGAAGATGACAGAAGGGAAGGGTTAACATTGAGGTTTTTGTCAAATCAACAAACATATCATACAAAAGTCTGGATGAAATTTTCTCTTTAGTCTCTGAAAAGAAATCACTCTTAGCAATTGTCGAATATTGACTTTTTTCAGAGCATGCACACACACATACAGACATGTTTATGAGCACACATGTATGTATGTATGTATGTATGTATGTATATATGCAGTTTATGTATACTCAACTAAGGGATTGCAATGTATGTATGTATGTGTGTGTGTGTGTGTGTATATATATATATATATATACATATATATGTATGTATTATATAATCTATATCTACTCAACTCAGATAGGAATGGCAACAAATGTCTAAAAAAAATTCTGTCCAATTTCATCTTATAGAGCCCATGAAGTTATTGAGGTTTCTTACACAAACACATCTGACTCCTAGATAGCTATATCTTCAGGAAGTCCACTGTGTAACTTATGGTCAACTACCCTAGCAAAGAGTCTTCCGTTCAGTTACCGCTCACCTCTTATAGACTCCCCAAAAGATGAAAGACCACACAAGGACCAGCTCTTTGGGCTTTGTGAACCTTGAACTCTGTTGATGACCACAAGTGCTTTTCTTGAAGGTAGCAGTGGCTATGTCCACCCTAGAGGAAAAAGCTACACAATAGTAACAAGATGACATCTCTCCCTCTTCTGTACCAGGAGAGAATACTAACGTTCTAGAGAGTCTTCTAGGAGGCTCTGCATTCCTAGAGAGGTAGAAAGTTAGAACTCTGAGCTCCAAAGGTTCATAGTCTGTGCTGAAGTTTCTCCATTCATCAACTAGATGCATTTGGACGAATCAGTGTGCATTCCCACACTTTGATTGACTAAATGGGGGTGCTAGTACTACTCAGGTCTACATCTTCAACCTATGATAAGGAGCCCAGAGTGGTGGTGCAGGCTTTAACCTCAGCACTAGGAAGGCAGAGGCAGGAGCACTTCTGTGAGTCTAAGGGCCAGTCTGGTCTACATAGTGAATTTGAGACCAGATAGGGCTACATAGTAAGACACTGCCTCAATAAATAAACAATTAAATGATTAACAATAAGTAAATAATAAATATACAAGTAAATAAAGGGGTGCATGCAAAGAATCTCACAAAGTAGGGTAAATTAAAAAGTAAAACAAAAGCAAAAATACACTACCTCCTCATCGCTTCATAAACTATGTTTCAATCAACTGAGTTACTGGTAAAAAATCCAGTAATAGGCTAGAGATCTCACTTGCAGTTTCTGGATGTAAGAGTTAGAGAGACAGCCACTTATTGCTGTCCAGACTCAAATGACTTACTCAAAGATAGTAGTCCCATCTCCCAAAACACCCCTCCCCATCCAGCCAGATTTTGCCTGCCATATTCTCATGTTTGTCTCTGAAGGTAGATATCTTTGTTTACCAGATTTGGGGAGTGCAGTCAGATGATCCGAGAATCGTAGACTCACTCTCTGCTCTACCCTCACTAGAAGAAGAAGAATTTCATTATTTTCTGGCGAGGTTGGCTCTAAAAGAAGAAGAACCAGTGACATTCTGATAACTTTGAATCTGAATAGACAACAGCCAGAAGACTGCCACAGGGACAGAGGATTGTGAATGCCACGACCCTGAACTACAAAAAAAGAAACTCTGTCTCAAAAAAGAAAGCCAGGAGACCTGAAAAATGGCTCCGTGTTTAAGAGCACCTACTGCCCTTTTGGAAGAAGGGGGTTTGGTCCTCAACGCTTACACCCATGTTGGTACTTCACAACTTTCTATAATTACAGTTTTACAAGACTGGATGCCCTCTTATCCTCTTCTTATCTTTGTGGGCTCTGCATGCATGGGGTGCACATATGAAGAAGCAGGTACACATACATGCAAATTAAAAAAAGAATGTAAAAAAATAATCACAGTTTGTACGATATCCCAGAGAAGCCTGAGAAGAGGATCTATTTCTTTTAAAGGCTCACCCTCTAATCAGGGAAACAAGAGATGGTCAGGACCTCTGAGCTTCCTAGAATTTCCACCAGAACTACGAATATTCATGCAAGAATTTGAAACCTGACAAGTTTAAGAACTAATTTGGAGAGTGACAGTTCAGCCTAGGGATATATGTTGTTGGCCACAATCTTTGTCATTCTGCTTCTGTGGCATGGAGATAGATGGACCAGATGTGGGTGTCAGGGAATCTCCCTAGCTGATTAGGTTGCTGTAGACACATAGAGGCCATACTCTGAATTAGCTCCAAGGATCTAATCAGACTGAGCAGACTACTTGAGTCTGTGATGGACATGTATTGGCAGCTGATGAAGGCTGTCTAGAAGGATTTTGGTGTAAAATCAAATTATATAAATGCTGAAAACAATTTGATTCCAGCGTAGGAATGAAGGGTAATTCAAAAGGAAATGGTTATGCTAAAAATTCATTTCTTTCTTGACATATTTTCTTTAAAGTTTGTTTTTATATGTATGAATCATTTAAAATAACTTAATTCACAAGTGACTTAAAATATATATTAATTTATTATTATTACTTTTTTTCCCATTAGTATCTCATATGATTCAGGCTGGTCTCTAATTTACTGTGTAGCCAAAGCTAGATTTGAACTTCAGATCCTTCTACCACTCAGGTGCTCAAATAACAAGTAGGCACCCCTATGCCCAGCTTAAAACATGCTTTTTGGAAAATATATTTTAAAATATACTGAAAACTTTCTGCCACCCTCTAGCTATTCGTTCCCCATAGTCCAGTTAACCATGTCTATTGGTCTGTGCTAATTAACCTAATGAAATGATTAAAGCTTGAGTCAGAGGAGTCAGAATCTCTGCTTACTAGATTTGTGTTATTGCACAGGTCCATTTACCAACAGGATTAGGTGACTACAGCCATCGTCTACATATCTACCAAATGTATTTCCTGTTGTTTGCTGGACACCCTATGGATACGGACCATTGTGTCTAACAATGGGATTGCTCCTGCTTTTCCCTGCTTTCTTATTATGAGGGGCCTGATGCATTCTTGCCTTGAAGTTTACTGCAAGTCTTGTTTTCTTTGCCATCTTCATATTGGGAATAGACAGCAAAACCCACTTAGTCCAGGGTCGTAAGAATGAAAAGTCAAAACCCTTCAAGGGAGGACACTTTTGTGTCTACTTTATAGTTTTTAGATCTATGTGGTATCTCCATATCTATCTATCTATCTATCTATCTATCTATCTATCTATCTATCTATCTATCTATCTATAAATATGTATGTGTCTCATGTATATGAAACAGAGGGAAAGAGGAGGGGCTGGGACACGGGGTAATGTCATGTAAGTATGATATATACTACCTTATGAAGACTACAGCATTGTCAATTTGTAGATTCATCTCTTATCACCTGTGTGTGTGTTTCTGTGTGTCTCTGGGTATGTGTCTGTGTGTATGTGTGTGTGTGTGTGTGTGTCTGTGCATGTGTCTGCATGTGTGGTGATATTCATGTGTGTATATGTGGGTGTGTTTATCCACGTGTATTTGGGGGGAGCTGGAGGTTGACCTCACATGGCTTCCTCAACAGCTGCATGTTAGGATTTATTATTTTATTTTTATGCTTACAATATAATTATAACATTTACCTTTATCATTCCTCTCTCTACATACTCTCACACAGCCCTCCTTGCTCTCTTTCAAATCTATGGCCTATTTTTTCATGAATTGCTATTACATGCATATTTATGTGTAGTTTTGTATAAATGTACCCTGCTGGGTCTGCATAGTGTTACTTGTAGGTATGTTTTCAGGGACAATTTAGATCTTCTGTTTTATGATAAAATCTCAAGTTAAATGAAGAACTTGCCATTTTGACTAAAACTGGCTAGTCAGTGAGTCCTTTGGAGTCTGCCCATGTCTAACCCTGTCACTGGATTCACAGGTGTGTAACACCGCCTCCAGCTCACTCTTAAGTTTGCACAAAGCTGTTCCAGTAGTTTCACAATGGTGCTGGATGTGGTGGGTCCATGCCGCAGACGTCTTCCTGTGACTTTCTGTCTATGAACTTCATGGCTTAGAACCATGTTAGAGGAAATCTCGCATTGTTATGAGGGCTTTTCTATAATTTCTAGCATAATAACTAAAGTAACTCCAGTTGTGAAAATTGTATCGTTTTCCATCAAACGAATACAACTCCTTCTAGAATTCGGGGTTCAGTTAATTAATATGATAAGAAGTGGATGCTGTTGGGAAATCCAATGAGAAGGAATATGCATGGGGGTGTGAGCTCGCTTCCCCAGACCCCAACCCAAGGACATGAGTGCACATCTGTAATCCCAGCACTCCTACAGTGAATGTGAGGGCAGAGGCAAGAGAAGTCCCATATGTCCATGTAGTCTGCTATCCGGAGTTGTAAACAACAGAAACACCCTGTCTTAAAATAAGCAGAAGGTGAAGACTGACCCCTGAAGTTGACCTGTGACCTCTTCATGTACACTGTGGCACACATGTGCCTGTACACACATGCCATACATACATAGACATGCCACAAAGAAGTGGATGCTTTGGTGTCACTGAGGGAGGGTAGCATATCTGGTTCTCTCTGGCCCCATTTTCCTCTGAGGAGCATTTCAGATTTCTGCATGGCTGGTTAGAGAAAGTTTGGGGAGAAAGAGTTTATTCAAGACCTGCTCACAGTCTTTATTTTGCCATCACAGATGTCCCAGGCTTGTCCCCATGATATCAATCCCAGGCTGGTTAACATCAAATAAATGGGCCACTCTGTACCAAGAGTTAAATGAGTTCTGCTCATTTAAGGTTTCTCAGGCTTCTGATCAACCAGACAATTTATTTTCTACTATCTATATATGATACACACATGTATATAAACACACACACACACACACACACACACACACACACACACACACATCTTTATCTTAGACATTGTCTTTTTTGTATGCAATGCTACACAATGTGGTTTACTACCCATGTTTCTGTACAAGGCTCATGTCTCCTTCCAGCTGTCTTTCAAGTCATCTATTTCCAGCTGGTAACTCATACACCAAGTGACTGTTTTGCAGCCTAGAACATGTGGGCAAGCAGCTATCTTTTGGTTTTATCAGGTTAGAAGAGAACCCCTATGAGGCCATAGGAGCGATTTGTTATTGGTAAGCTGACAATGAGGCTAGGATGCAGGTGAGGCTGGGATGCCTACTAACGTGGTGTGCTTGCCTCCAGAGCTGCTTGTGCCTGATCTCAAAAGCCTACTTGCTTGGGGTTTTAAAGCACAAAGCCACTTGCCAGTCTAATTAAGTTACTTAGAAGTGCTGTGTCCTAGCCGTTTTCTCATTGAAGATTTATTAGTGGGTATGGGAACAGCATTTATTCTAGGACTAATTACTAAGAAAAGCCTTCCTGAGTGCTTTACCCAAAGCCTCCTGAGGGAGATTTCTTCTGCCTGGAAGGAACCGGGCCTTTTTTTTGTACATGTGAGATCCTGGGACTGCAGTTTCCTGGAGTTGTCTGTGTGGTTTGTTGGCTGGGTCTGATGTGCTTTCCTCACGTGACGGTCAGCTGACTGATTCTGAGGACTTTCTGTAGCTCTCCAGAACTGCCTCTCTGCCTCTTGAGAATTTCACCCTGTGAATTTGCCCTTGCTTTCCTCTGACTCAGTATGTCATCCCTGGAAGTCTCCTAAGTTCTTTCTCTCCTTCCTCGTCTTGAGGCTCTGCCTGAAAACTAATTGACCAGTGGCTTTTTAATTATTCTAATGCCAGTTCCTCACGGTGTGGTGACCCTCAACCATAAAATTACTTTTCTTGCTACTTCATAACTACTTTTGCTACCATCATGAATTGGGATGTAGATATCTGTGCTTTCTGATGGTCTTGTAAGACAACTCCTGTGCAACAGTTGTTTGACCCTGGCTCGTGACCCACATGTTGAGAGATGATGTCTAGAGAGTAGCCTGAAGCAAATAAGGCTCACCTGTTCATTTTCCATTCCCACAGAGATTATTACCTTCATGCCTAAGAGCCATGAGCTTGAAAACTTGTTTCTTCTGTTTGCTTTTGTCACCGGAGTACACAAATCTGGTGCCATCTTGACCCATTTCTTCAATTACCAATGTCCAGTTGGACCTAGAATTCCACAATTTAAAAATTATGCACTGACATCTATTCTTGATGGAAGACTCTGTTATTAAGGTTGCAGCCACTATGTCCGGAGAAGCTCTCTGAGCTCATACAAAATGGAGGACTCCCTTCTTCAGTGGGGCTTCCTTTTCTCTGCCTGGTCTTATCTGAGGAATATCTCTAAGCACGGGTGCTTAACCTTATTTAGAGGATGACCCTGCACAAAGCTTCCTGCAAGTGCTGCGTGGTTCAGCCCCTAAGTCCAGCCTAGCCCTTCCTGCTATACGATAATTAGGTGCTGTGTTATGACCAATTAGTCCTTCCCGCCTGTAGCCAACCAAAAAAATAAAGCCTCCGAGGAAAGTCATGTAGCCTGTGGCCAGATTACAGGTTCAACTTTCTCTCTCCCAATAAGAACCTGCCTGGCAGGTTCTTGGAATTCCTCCTCATGTAAGTGGAGCATTTCAAGGCCTCCATCCAAGCCAATAATGTTCCACCCACATTGGAATTCCCTACTCACTCCCCAAGATCTGTATAACCCTTGTTCACCCCAGATAAAGTTGAGCTGTCTCAGTGAAGCTGATTCTGAAAGCCAGTCTGTTGGTACTCATGAGGCCTGATGGCCAACTGTCTACAGGGAGAAGGGCGGGCCATACCTTTTCTTAGTGTTTGGGATGAAACTCGAGGATATAGCATAACAGATGCCTGGACTTTAAAGTGAAGGAGAAGACGGTTTTCAAATATTAACCCTAATGGCTATCATTCTTGTATGGAATTATATGCTATTTGTGGTTATGAGTTATCCTTTGGGATTATTTTCTAGTCTTCTGCCCCCTCACAGCATCTCCATACCCCGTCCTAAGGCTAATTGCCCATGCACTTAGCATTTTTCTCATTAACATCCATGGCTTCTTCCTGATTGTTCCGCTAATTTTCTTTCTGAAATGATGACATTTCACTCCATTCCTCTATTCAGGGGTGCCTGATCTAGGTCAATCATGTGTTCCTTGTGTGCAGATGTTCATTCTGCCTTGGCAGCCATATCTCTGCAACCTCCTCCCCCCCCCCCCCCCCACACACTGTTCAGTGTTGCCTCCCTGTTGGTATTGCAGCCCCCTGCTTTGCCTTGCTGGGTGCCAGTGTGCTTTATATCGGTTTTCTAGACTCATTGATTTTGAACATTCCCCAAGCAACTCAATACATTCCTTTTCCATAAAATATTCAGTGTACATATAAATCAGGGAAGAGAGCACCCACATCTGCATTCCAGTTGTGTGTATTTTGTCCTACAAATAGACTAGGAAAGAGTAGAAGATGAAGAACTAGATGGGTTATTTACCTTTGTGTCTTCTGGAAGAACGGGAGCAATTATAGATGTTAAATCAATGCTGGGTTCAACTTAACCAAATATCAAGTGGTTCTGGCTTATTTCTCCTCATGGATGTGCCATCTTTAAGTAAAATAGAGAAATCATGGAACCAGGTACAGCTGACCAGAGCTTTCTGGAGAGAACTTCTGAAGAAAACGTCTTTTTTGTTGTTGTTCAGCAGTGGAAGAGAATAGCATCTTTCATGTGACACTCCACAAAGAGCTCCCGACTCCTCTACAAAATCTACAGTCAAAAATCTTCGAGATCTGGAAGTTTCTGCAGTCAGCAACAGATTCTCCTTTCTCCTCCAGGGCTTTTTCACACCTGAGAGACTGAGTTGACATTTTTGTGATTTCTTCTGTTTATTTCTTTTTAAGAATTTAAGGATTGGAATTTGATATTCCTACTTTTCCACTCTCTTGCTGGAGGGATGGTTCCCACCATATCCTAAAGCCTAATTTCTCAAGTGCCCTTCAACTGCACAGCAGCTTGTGACTGACTGGCACAGGCACATCTGTCTACTCTCTCCCACCAGAGCTAAATCTGGCATGAATTGAACTCTTCACCTATTAAACTGTCACCTTGTCACTGTCTCACTATCCTTAAAATGAGAGTCATCCTGAAGACAAGTATAATGGGACATATTTTTTCTCTCCTATTATACTGCTCACACTAATCAAGTCTACACAGAGTCATGTTTCTTCCTTCAGGTATTTGTCACCTGTGTGCAGAGCAGACAAAGCAACCGAGTAGATACATTTAGATCTGCGTAACAGAGATGATCGACACGAAGGACTCACACTTAGTATCTGTGTTCTTCTGGGACTTAGCACTTTTGTCTAAATGACTCACGGAGGAACTCATGGGGAGTCAGGACTAACACAAATTGCTATTACCTCCTGAGATTATGGTCTCTGATTTAGTTTAGGTTTGATGTGTTTTGTGTTTTCTTTAAAGACAATTAGGTGGCTGACTCCAAACAATGACAATACAAGAAACAAAAAATCTAAATGTAAAAGTGTGCAGAGGGGATAAAATACAAATACCTTTGTAATATCACTTGTGTGCATGTGTGCGTGTGTATGTGTGTATGTGTGTGTGTATGTGTGTGTGTGTATGTGTGTGTATGTGTGTGTGTGTGTTGTAGCTAGTTATTTTCTACTTTGTGACTTGTTAGTTGACATTAGAAAAGAACTAACATTTGTCTTGACCTATTAATAACTATCTTGCCTTTACCTAAGCATCATTGATTATGAAACGGCTATTAAATTCCTGTGCCCTGGAATTATTGTCAGTCATTTTGTTTTTATTTGTTTGTTTGCTTTCATCAAGGCAAGGTTTTCCAGGCTGACCTCAAACTTTTTGGATTACAGGTGTGAACCACCTCACTCAAGTCGTCATTGACTCGTAAGTCACAGAGACCCACACCAATAATGACACTTGTGTTTACCCAGTGACATCAACAGTATGGAGCAAGTTGCCTGAGTAGACAAGGCAGAACCCCAGTGCCTCTTGTCTTAGTGGGTATTGCCTTTTGTGTATTCTTAAAAAGTCAAACACTTTGCTTTTCCAAACCATTCTTGTTTCTGCTTTCTTCCATTCACTCAATATGAAGGTATCAGCACACTTCCAGTCTCCATTCCCTCAGCCCACTGAGTTATCATGCTGCCTTGACTCTGAGGTACCCCACCCATTGATGTCTTCTCTTTCTGTCATTATACCCACCACCATGCTCTGGTCTTGCCTCCCTTGTCTTTTTTTATCATATCACATTGGATCTTCTCGCAGTCCTTGGTTGCACTCTTTTCTCTTTCCTAGTAACCCTCCACTGCCAACAGATTGGTCTTTCTAGATGGATAGCTCATCATTTTATTTCTTGCTCAACAAAACATGGATGCCTCATTGCAGTGATAATAAAATTCAAATTTCATAGCGTGATATTCATTGTTATGATCTGAAACCAGCCGTCAGTTAAGTGTTAAACTGCATGTAATATAATTTTCCTTCTGCTATCAAGATTCTATAATTATTATTATTTTTTGCATTCCAGGCTTTCTCTCTTACTTCTCACCATAGGGCTCCACTCACTGTGCCTTCTGGCTATACTAGTTGTTTCAAAATATGCACCATACTCTCCTGCGTCTGTGGCTTGGTAACACCTGTTCATTTTGAGTGAAGTTCTTATTCATTCCATTTTTCTGAGCCCCAGATCAGATTTATTCTTTCTAAAAAACTCAAATGACAATTTGTTGCAATTCTCCCAGTTGGAATTAAATTCTTCTTTTCTCTGCATTATTTTAATGACTTTTATTCTACTTATATATCAACTGAGCTTAAAAAATATTGAAGTGCATATTATTTTCTACTGTGTGGATGAAATATTGCCAGGTCATTGCTTTTCCTGTATCTCCTCCTCATCTCCTATTTCTGTGGGTCATTTTTTCACATAGATCTTAGTGTATGTACCTCTTCCGAGTTAAGCTTTCACTGACCCCCATGTGTATGTCAGCAGTCCTCAAAAACATTTTTTGTAACATAAACTTCTCGTTAACGGTATACTACACACAACTGTTTAAAGTATTCCTTGCCAGACTATAAACGTCTAACTCGCTGTTATGCTCCCTGTAATTGGTTCAATGTTTAGCACATAAGAGTAAATATTTATCCAATGAATGAATGAATTTAATTCTGTTTTGTTCACTTCTTAACTACAAAACCAAACCTTCTGCATTTGATAGACCGAGCACTCAGCAAATGCATACACTATAATGTAAAGCTATTTTTTTGTACAAGATAGGGCTAGGTCCCAATAAACACATCAAAGAAAAAAAATGATGTGAGTCCCAGACATGTTTTTAACTGACAAACTTTAGGTTCAAGAAAATGTATGACAGATCATTGTAAGTCCAGATGCTTTTGTGTTCTTGACTTATGATGTGGGTGGGTCCTAACAGACCAATTTTAAAGTATAAGAACTATATAACAATACAAATTAAAAACACAGATATGTTTGAAAATATTTTTTAAATGATTAAAATGGTAGGGCATAAACACAGGCAGTCATGGCATGTAAGGGAGAACATGCTATAAAGGTCCAAAGGTCCAAAAGGCTTTGCTCTATTTTCTTCCCTGTTTCACATGACAGTACATTACTTAGCTATGCCTCTTTATTTTACTAATAGACTTTTAATACCTGCTGCTAGGAAAAGGGAGAAAAACACAAGACAAGATGTTATGTTTCGGCAGTGCCCTCACACAGAGAAAATGGGTAGAGAATGTATCCATTGGGTGTCAGTCCCAGAAACCCTGTGAGGCCCTTTATACCTCTATTTTTTTCTAATGACTCTTAGATTCAGAAAGTCCAAAAGATTGATTTGGTTTTTTTCTTCCAAGAAGTGCAAATCATTAGTAAAATCTTAGTGTATTTTATTTTAGAAACTGGAGTCTGAATTTCTTCATCATGGGTATTTTTTCCAACATTAAAATGAAATAAAAGTGTTAGGGGGCTGGAAAGATGGCTCAATGGTACCTGCTATGGAAGGATGTGGATCAGGGATCAGATTTCCAGTATACAGGTAAAAGCCAGGCACAGGGGCACTTGCTATAAGCCTTGTGCTGTGGTAGTGGTGACAGGTCATCCCTGAAGCTTTCTAGCCAAGTAATATAATAATAGAAGGTTGGTTACTTAGTTTAGCGTGACAAAACACCACGGTCAAAGCTACATAGGGAAGAAAGGACTTACTTCATTCATAGTTCTCAGTTACAGTTCACCATCAAAAGCAGTGAGGACCAGAACTCTTACAGGACAGAAGCCCGGAGGCAGGAGCTGATGCAGAGGCCATGGAAGGGTGCTGTTTACTGGATTGCTCCTCATGGTTTGCTCAGCCTACTTTCTTATAGCTCCCAGGAACTGGCCCAGGGACAGCACCACACACAATGAGCTGGGTCTTCCTCGTAAAATCAATAATTATGAAAATGCCCTATAGCCCAATCTTATAGAGGCATTTTTGTAAGTAAGCTTCCCCCTTTTCAGAGACTTTTAGCTAAATCAAATTGACAAAAACTATCCAGTACATTGCTGCATTGTCAAGTTAACAGACAAACCCTCACTGTTAAGTCGCAACCTTCCCTCTCTTACTTATCCCCAAGATTTCTCATTAAAAACTAGTAATAACTTTAAAAGGCACACTGTCTTTACAAATTCAAACAGATTAAAATTTCAGTCTCTAAAATACTCAGTCTCTTTAAAACTCTAAAATCTCTCTCTCTCTCTCTCTCTCTCTCTCTCTCTCTCTCTCTCTCTCTCTTAAATTTCAAATTCTTTCATCTGTGGGCTCCTGTAAAATTCAAATATAAGTCAAATACTCTTCAACAGGGAAAATCCAGGGCATAGTCACAATCTGAACAAAGCAAAACCAAACACCAACAGTATAAAATCACTCAATGTCCAGTTGTCCGGAAATCTTCTCAGCTCCTCCAAGGGACTTGGGAGGCTTCTTTGACTCTGCCCTCTGCAGCACACACAGCTTGTCTTCTAGGCCAGGGCTGGATCCACTCCACCATTGCTGCTATCCTTGGTGGTTATCCCACAGCACTGGCATCTCTGAAACCATTGGGCTCCTTTGCTACCGCAGGGCTGTGTTTTTACCAGCATCCTCTCCTGAGCTCTTTTCAGGGACTCCAGGCCTGCCACATAGTGCCAAGCCTCAGAGACTCTCCACAACCCTTTACATTTTTGAAACCAGTACCACCTGGAAGATTTTTACCCTACCAAGTTCAGCTTTCACTATGTCTGGAATACACCTACCATGTGCCGACTCTCAGGAAACCTTTTTCAGAAGATTTCATCTCATCTATGCTGGTCTCTTCTTAATCACCACCATTCTTTCCACTCCACCTGATCAGCATGAAGTATCCCAGTAAAACAAAGGCTTCACTTTAGAGTTATTGTTAATCAAGCAGAGACTCCAGCTCCAGCTGACCGGAACTACTGATTCTTCACCCAAAAGCCCAGCGGAGTCTTTGCTTCTCTCTGAACTTCACAAGCCAGACTCCATACACTGAGATGCTTCAAACATTCTTATCTTCCAAGCTCCTACAAAAGAACTTACTGAGTTCTCAATGGACAATGACATTTCTAGCCACAAATTCCAATGTCCCACCATACTCCTTCCCAAAACAACATGGTCAAGCCTGTCACATAAATATCCCATTCTTGTTGCCATATTCTCTTAGGGCTACTATTGCTGTGCCAAAACACCATGACCAAAGAAATGCACAGAGGAAGGGGTTGACTCAGCTTATACTTCTTTTTTGCTGTTTAGCATGGAAGTCAAGACAGGAACTCAGGCAGGGCAGGAACCTTGAGGCAGGAGCTGATGCAGAGGCCATGGAGCAATACTGCTTACTGGCTTGCTTGTCATAGCTTGTTCAGCCTGCTTTCTTATAGAAAACAGAACTACCAGCCCAGGTATGGTGCTGGCCACAATAGGCTGAGCCTTCCCCTACTTAAACAACTTACTAAGAAAATGCTTTACAGGCTTGCCTACAGCCTAGTCTTATGGAGGCATTTTCTTAAATGAGTTACTCCATTTAGATGACTTTAGCTTGTGTCAAATTGAAACAGACAAGCAAATAAAGAAGCAAACACCCCCCCCACTCCTATCCATCACAGCTGGTGAAAGAGCCTGTATAAAAATATAAGGAATAGAATATGACCTCAAAACAAGCATATATGCACATCACACACACATGTACATAACCATGAAAGTACAGGTACACACCAAACACAAACAGAAAGTAGAATAAAATAGAATAAAAGAGAGGCATTTGCCTCATAAGAAAACTATAGTGTCACTCTGTCTATTTTATCACCAAGGGTTCACCTATTTCTTAACATCAAAGTTCTTCTATCTAGGGGATAATCTGTAAGGATGTACTCTTAGACTCCAGCTGCTCACAGGGCCCAAAGCAGTCTTTCCCTCTCACAGACATTCACAGGCTCCCCACCGAGGCATTGTTAGTGAATCTCCAGCTAACTGCTTCTCAGGAACCAGGCTTTCTAACCTGGACAAATGAGTTACCATCAAAGCAGAGTTTTGCAGCTACACAGCCTGCTCCTCACCTCCACCCCTGTCTGTCTTCTACCTGGGAATCACTCTGGTTTCAGGCTTGTGAATCTACCCAGTTATCAGAAGGTACAAGAAGGTATTCTCACTTGCATCACCTGGACTCTGTGATTTCATGCCTTTGGTGTCCTACCATGCTGTTGTCTGTGTGTCCAGGGCAGTAATAACTTTTTAAATAAATTTCTTACTTCCCAACAGTCTGTCTTAGTATCTTTCTTGAAACCCCGTCTAAGACCCTCCGCATAAAATATACTTTTCATTGTATCCCATTATCCCTGAGTTCATTAAAGCATCATTAAAGTATCAGCATAAAAGTTTAAGGTCTTCTAGATTTTACCCAGAGGAGATGTGGGTGGAATTTGCTGGTGCTTTTCACATTCAGGAGAACTCCTTTTTAGCTGTAGATCTGTGAGATAAAACAGGTTAAGTGCTTCCAAAATGAGATGTAGGATCAAACACAGAGCAGGTGTTCTGAAAGGGAGAGACACAGGGTCACCAGTCTCAGAAAAAAAAACCCAGCAGAGCAAGTGGGAAACACGAAGGTTTGAGGATAACTTTTCTTATCTGGATAACCTTTATTTCTAGAGGTAGAAGTTGTGGTCCACAGCTCTTCAGGAGACTGCATCCTCATGGATTTTCTGGTGTTGGCCCTGTTGCAGCTCTTATGGGATAGTCAGATGCTTCAACTTTCCCAGGGTAGCATTGCCCCCTGGTGGTTCCACAGTTGTAGGACCTTGGGGCAACCCCATTCTCATGAGTTCACCAGAAATTATTCCAGTGGAGTTTCTTGTTGGCTGTTGCTACTGTTAGTTATGTAGAAGAACATAACTAACAGTATCTCTATCTGTTTATCCATCCATTTATCCATCCATACATCATCCATCCATCTATCCATCCATAGACCCACTCACCCACTCTCCCACTCATTAATCCAAGCATCCATCCATCAATCCATCATCCATCCATCCATCCATCCATATCTACCAATCTAGTTACATTTTTCACTATATATCATTATAAAAGGGAAGTTGTTGGATTGGTTTACACTACTGGAGGCTAGTTTGTTCCATAATTGACATATATATACACTGGAGAGGCAGAGAGCCTGTTTAGTCTAAGAAGATGGAAGCCTCAGAGCCAAGGGGACCCAACATCTCGACTATCTCCGAAGTGTCCCTGGAGCTGGGTCACTTATTGTCTCTATAACAAGACCTGGCTTTCTCTTGCCAGGAGTAATCTCACTGTCAAGTGGCTGCTTAGCTGCATCTTAGGCTCAAGTTTTTCCCTTGTAAGAGGTGTTTACATGTACAAACATTTAGGTGATCAGGCTGGCAATCACCCATATTTTTGTCCTGTTTTTCTTTTAATAAGTTCCGTATGTAAGTCATGCTGCTCTTCCTCTTTCCCCGTTTCCTGAAAAGAAGACTGTTTAAAGACTCCACTCCAAAAACAGAATAATAATAGACTCCTCCCACCAGGAATCCTAGCTAATTGCTGCTACAGTATTTTTTCAAAAGGGCCCTCGGACATAGAGATAACTCAGTTCAGTTCTCCAGATCATGAATGACTTTTTATATACTCTCATACTTTGTTCTTGTTCTTCATTTTTCTCTGTGGTCTACTCAGAGGAGCATTCTCTGTTATAACCATCTAAATAACCTTTATTCTCTATAGCCCACCTAAGAGTCGCCTCGTGTGCTATCTAAGCCTCTTACACAGTGCTCTTATACTCTCCCCCCGCCTCCATGGTTTTGATGCCATTGTCTCTCTCTCTCTCTCACACACACACACACACACACACACACACACACACACACACACACAGAGAGAGAGAGAGAGAGAGAGACAGACAGACAGACAGAGAGATACAGAGACAGAGAGAGAGAGAGAGAGAGAGAGAGAGAGAGAGAGAGAAGCTTTAAAGAGGTAGCACTAGAGGTGGTGACCATGTGATTGTGGGTACTGCATATAGAAGACATTAATGCATCTCTTGAGCAAGTTTGCTGTAATAAGAACAACCCTGACTCCTCTATCCACATGTAATATTGTGCTGGGTCAGAAGGCTTTCCTAGAGACAGTACATTCTGTTGCCATGTTCCCAGATCTCCAGAATGTGAGTTAAATACAACTTTGGGTTTCTAGAGTATCCAGCCTCTGATTTTCTTTCTTTGTTTTAAATACCAGAAGAAAATTAACCAATACAAAACCTTAATCTCACTCGCAGGAGCTCAGTCCTCACGGTCTAAGCACTTATTAGTGAGCCTTTCTTTGTACTATTATATTACAACTCACTGACTCAGAAGTGAGCTCTGAAAATAACAACAGCCAACACAAAGAGGAACAAAGGAAAATATAAGAAAATTAAAAGGACATATGTATCATACAAGCCATAGGAGATTGTATTCATCTTAAACCATAAGCCCACAAGCAGCAACTTTGCTATTGGATACATTTATTTGATTGATTATATTGAAAAAATAGAAATGAACTCATGGATGCATTGGTTGGTTTGCTAGTGGCATCAGAAGGAGACAGATAAAAGGTGGCTTAGAGCCCCTGACATGTCTATCACTCCGGGTTCATTCCACAGGATCTATGCACACAGGGTTTACACAGATCTACAAGACTAAAAATATCCTCAACATTGACAACTACTGTTTTGATCATAACATTATACATTTATTATGTAAGTTGAGAAACTCATTTTAAATTGTCATTTTAAAACTAGTTTGAATGTAGACTCTCAGAGTTTAAGGATAGCTAGCTATTGCTTTTGTACCTTGTGGGGTGTTTGATGGGGAAGTTGGTGATGAGGTTTGGTGGCTGTCATTGGCCCGAGTGCAGATGTTCTGGGTGATGGCATTTTTCTTTGTATCAGTACAGTGAGTCATTTTATGCCCTTTGTGAGACTGAATCACTCTTACATTTATTGCATGAGTCTATTGTTATTATTTCAAAGATTAAATTATTGAATTCTCTACACTAGCATTTTGCTCTGTTGAAGTTTCTACATTTAGGTTTGTATCATATCATTCATAACTGGTATCTCATTCTTTTTTATTTTGGATTGGCAAGTTTAGAAATTCTACTATACGTTTCAACAAAATGAGTTGGGAAGCTCTTAAATGTTTATAATCTGATATGCTCTAATATTTAGCTACTAGAAAGTTGGTATTCTGAGACTTTGAAACTTGAGAGTTTCTTCCATTGTGAATCTGCCTGCTCTGCTATCTTTGATAGAGAGTGCTCGAAATCTTTTATGTTTTCCCCTCTGTCCTAATTGGTTGGTTTATATCTGATGTCTACACGATAGACTTGTTTTTCTAGAAAGTCTTCCTTTAATGTAATTCTTAAAATACTCTGTAATATTTATATTGTTTTATTATTTCTAATTTTCTGTGTGACTTGTTCCTTTCCTCTGTTAGTCTTTTCTAATTTATTGATCTTTTAATTGATCTTTTATATTTTCATCCTTTTATCATTTTAATTTCTGTTTCTTTTATCTTTTATTTCTGATATTTTTTATTTATTCTTCTCTCATATGTTAGCTCCTGATTGCAGTTTCCCCTCCCTTTCTTCTTCCCAGTCTCTCCACTACCTCCCCTCTCTCCCAGATCTCCTTCTCCATTTCTCTTCATAAAAGCTCAGGCATCCCAGGGATATCAGCCCAACATGGCGTAACAAGTTGAAAAAGGATAACTATGCTATAGTCTTCAAACTCAGAGAGGCTAAGTAACATGGAGGACTTAACTAGGGGGCACAAGAATCTCTGTAGAGGGGGCAATAGAATAGATTTCGCAAGTGGACTCAGGGGAGGTAAGGTTGGGAACAGGAGGAACCAGGTGTGGGGTGAGGAGGGAGAAAAGTCTGGGAGAAACGACTGGGATTGTGGGCCATCTTGGAGGTGAGATGAAAACTTCATGGACTCTATGAGGGTAACCCTAGTAACTCCTAGTAACGGGCACATTGGGCCTGAAGCAGCCATCTTTTATAACCAAGCAAGACCTAAAGTGGAGAGATTGGGATACCAACACAGCCACAAAGAGTTGGTCATAAGGATTCAACTGACAGGTTTTTTTTTCTACATGAAAAGTAATCTGGGACTAGAACTTTAGAAGAATCATCATCATCAAAGAGACCAGAAAGACTTCATCCAGCAACTGTTGAGAGGAAATGCAGCATATCACAGCCAAATATTAGCTGAAGCTTAGGAGTCCTGGGGAGAATGGAGAGGAAGGATTGTAGGAGCCAGAGGGGTCAAGGATACCCCAAGAAAACAATCCGTAGAATCAACTAACCAGGGCTCATAGAGGACTCACACACTGAACCAACAATCAGGAAGCCTGTATGGTATGACCTAAGTCCTCTGCATATATGTTATATGTGGGTTGCCTTGCGCAGCCTTGATGTGGTGGAATGTATTTGGTCTTATTGCACCGTGTTATGCCATGTCTGGTTGATTTCCCTGGAAATTCTGGGAAGAGGGGAGGTAACTGAGAGACACTTGGAAGACTGAAGAAAATCTGCAGTTGGGATATAATATGAGAGGGAGAAAAAAATCCCCTCAGATTAAGACTAGAGAATGCAAACAAGTAAGAGGAAAAGGGTCCCACATGCAGGCAAAAGGGTCAGGGACAAGTCCTGCTCCTATTGTTAGGAGTCCCACAAGAACACCAAGCTACATAACCATAACTTATTTGCAGAGAACCTAGGTCAGACCCATACAGGCTACCTAAATGTTGGCTCAGTCTCCCTAATCCCTATGAGCCCTGGCTAGTTGATTCTGTGGGCCATTTTTGGGGTGTCCTTGATCTCCCTGGTTCTTACAACCATTTTCCCCTCTTCTGCTGGATTCCCTGAGCTCAGCTCAATGCTTGGCTATGGGACTCTGCATCTGTTCCCATCAGTTGCTAGATGAAGCCTTTCCGATGCCGGTTATGCTACGCTCTAGTTTACAAGTACTGCAGACGGTTATTAGGAATCATTCCATTGCTTTATTTTTTGTGGTTCTGTTTGGTTTTATCCTGGGTCTCCGGGCTATCCAAATTCTTGTTTCTAGCACTCCAGACAGTGTCAGTGATGGGCTACCTTTCAGCATGGGTCTCAGGCTGGACCAGTCATTGGCCATATCCACAAGTACTGCTCCATCTTTATCTCAGCACATCTTGCAGGCAGGGAAAAATTGTAGGTTGAAGGTTTGTGGCTGGGTTGGTGTCCCAATCTCTCTACTGGAAGTCTTGTCTGGCTACAGAAGGTGGCCGGTTCAGGCTCCAAATCTCCCACTACTAGGGTTCTTCACTATGGTCACAATTTATTTTTATTCTTATTAATGCCTTCATGTCACTTTCCCTCTATTTGTTGATTATTTTCTAGCTTATTTTTGTCATCCTTCCTTCATACAGTTCCTTCATACAGTCGCTGTATCCAGCTGTTGCTGTCTCTTCTAGCACTTTCATTTCTACTTTATGGAAACGGATTTTGCATTATCTAGTGGAGAAACAGGGATGGCTGTTTTATCTTCATTGTGAACTGTGGTCTTGGCAGTCATCCTTCCTGTTTCTGGCTAATTGTTTTAATTCCACATCTTCACCTTATCAGGTACCAAGATCATTTTCCTTGCTTTTGAAAATTCCTATTTGTCTGCAATATCACTAGCCTACTCATTGTATTTAAACTTTTTGCATCTTTCTAGAAATTCAGTCTTGTTTTTCTCTCCGGAAATAGGTTTATCATACTTCCCTGTCCTCCCAGAAATTGTATTTCAGCAATGAAGAGGCCAAGAACTTTGATGTTTATTGTTATAATTGTAAGTGGTGGCTTGGGTCTACCCTTCAGCTGAGGTATGAGTATGTATATATTTACACATTTAGGTCTTTATACAGACTCTTAAATATAAACTGCTCTATTTGTGTTTGTTTCTTGTTACTTAAGAAAGTTTATACACTTTTATTAAAAAGTTACCTTGCCATTGCTATCTTTATGTAATTTCTGTCTTCTTGGCAATTGTCTGTTGCAATAACACATTTCTTCACTTTCCTTATGGTCTTAAAAATTGTAAATTATTCCCCTTTTCATGATTTTAACAATAATTATACTATACTCTCACACTGCTTGGTCATTATATACCATATGTACTCACTCTAATTCAGACGAACATATATTTAACACAACTTCCTGTGACTCCAGTTCCAGGAGATCCTATGACTCTCTCAGCCTCCACAAGTACTCTATGTAGGAGGTGCATAAAAAGATAATCAGGCATACATACATACACATAAATTAAAAATATAATGAATTAATAAAAATATGCAACTTCATCGATTTGAGTCCCAGACCATTTTTATTGAGTCCGATGACAAGTGACTTTGTTCTTCACACACATGACTATATCCTTTTGGCTGTTTAGCTCATCTGTTTCTTCTTTTTCATTTAAAGAGACAACAGTCAAAGAAGCTGACATAGTACTGACTGTTCACAAGTCGTTATTTTCCGTATATGCAGTTTGTGCTTTTCTTTTCAATGCAGATTGAGATTTGTTTACCTTTCCTTCAATTGTCTTTTCCTTCCTTCTTCCATCTCTCCTCCCTCACTCTCTCCAACTTCTCTTATTCATTTTTTTCCTAAGAGTGCCTTACATGGCCCAGGCTGGCATTAACCTACCTATATAGCTGAGATTAGCTTTGAACTTCTGATCTTCCAACCCCTGATTTCTGAACTTTGGTCTTACGGGAATGTGTCACTATACCCAGTTTATACAGTGCAGGGCCTGAGACCCAGGGCTTGGTGCCTGCTGAGTGAGCATCCTTCTGAGGTACTTCTGATCTGCTACTGTTGAAGGAGACGTTTACATTAGATCTTGACAACTGTTTTCTATGGTTTTCATGTGCCTTTAGAAAGTTTTCTATTTTCTTTTTGATTTTTGGAATTTTCCCGATGTATGCTTCTCTAAAACGGTTTTACCCTTTCTCTGTGCCTCTTTCTGTCTTAGCTTTTATTCCTTAAATTCTTCTTTTTAATCCACTCTCCTCTCAATTTTATTAGTTCTTTGAGGGTTTTGTACAAGTATTTTTGATCTTTTATTTCTTTTCCCAACTTCCTCTTTATCCACTACCTTCTCTAGCCAACCAACTTCATGTCTCCCATTTTACAGAAAAAAAAATCACATAAAGTCCAATTTGTTCTGCCAATATACTCTTGGATATGGGAACTTCCACAGGAGGTCAACCTACCAGGGAGCACAACTCTAATGAAAATTGATTTGCTCTCCCCCACAAACTGTGAAGCCCCCAAAGCCTTTTGACTAGGGACAGAATTTGGTTCCCATCACCATTAGAATTTCCCACACTGGGATTTTGCTCTCCATGCTGGGATTTTGACTCGTTGGAGCTTGCACCAGTGTTGCACATGTAGGCAAGACTGCTTTGATTTCATATTGCCATCCTGTGTCAGGGTGATATTGTTTTCTTGTAGTCATCTACCACCTCTAGCGATTGCAATGCTCTGTCATTCTCTGAGCTTTGAGAGGACGAGGTGTGGTATAAGTACCTTATTTCAGGCTGAACATAGTTCACCATCTTATTCTTTGCACCCCGACCAGCTGTTGGTCTCTGTGTTAATCACTGTCTAACTCATCAATAGTTTGTCTGATGAGGGTTGAGAAATACTCTAATCTATGGTTGTTGTAATAAATCATTAAGGATAGGTTTAAGATTATGTCCATTTTGAAGAATAATAGTAGCAGATTCTTTTCTAGGGCTGATGACCAGCCTAGTCACAGGACCAGGATCACAGTAGTGGTGTAAGGTATGGATTTTATTTAGTGGAGCTGGTCTTATAGCCAATCAGAAGGTGATTGGTTGGCATAGCTTGCCAGGCTGGTTATTATTGTAGCCTCTGGGGTTCACAGCTGGTGATTTTTTTGTTTTCCAAAACTATTACAGTTAGCCAGTAGGCATGAAGCTTCAGGTGGGTACCAGCTTAGTTCTGAGTAAAGAGAAATCTACAGTATGGAAGAACTGTACATTGTCAGGGGATAGAGTCTGGAATGTAGAAAGAACTACCCTAAACACCAGGAAACAAAAGAACCCAGTTAAAAATTGTGTTGTGATCCTAACTCCTCATGAATCTCCTAGTTTTCTAGCCATTCTGTAAGGTCTTAGCAAGAAACAAAGCTTCTGTGTTCACAACCCTTTTCACATTTATTTTATTTTTTTCCTTTGATCACTTAAAAGTGTTTTATTTTTGGCTGTTAAATGTCATAAATGTGATTTTTTTAATTGATGAGATTCTGCTGCTGCTGGTGTTTCTTATAGCATTGTCCATTTATTGAAAGACTTCCCATTACTTATTTAGAAGTAAAACAGTCTTTCCTAAACTGTTTTGGAGAAAGAGTAGGTCAAAAAATTTTCTGGACTTTCATTTTGAGGTATCTTAATGACTTTTCTCTTAGCTTTATGGGACTGTGTCAACTCTTTGGTCTTTCTTGTAGGCTTTTTTTTTTGTGTGGTAGGTTTATTACTTTTCTTCTAGTTTTTCAGCAGATAGTGGAATATTCTGTAGAATCACAGTGGTATTTCATCTTTCCAACACACTACTACCTCAAAATAAAAAAAGTCTCAAAAGTCTCAGGGACAACATACCCTATTATGCCATTCACTATTATTCTTTTTTTGTTGTTACCTGAAAGTATTATATTTAATGTCTTTTCTGGATTTTACATAAGACAGTTAACAATCCATACATGTTACTTTTCACTCTTGAGAGACCTGTTTTTCTTTTACACAAAAGTTCCACTCACTCCTAAGCAATTCTCAAAAACTGTCTAGTAGGACGTAATTACTTCCTAGTGGTTCATAATTCTTTTCCACTTCTCTACTGTCCCTAAGGAGACCAACAAGTATAGTTGTCCATATGTCCTTTGGCAGTTTGTGCCTTCTTGTCTATAATTAAATTATAACTCTACACTATTTGAGCATTTATGTATTTTTGATTACCCACCTCTAAAAAGTATTTGTCTTTGACTTTTTCAGAAAACAATAAACCTTGTCACTTGAATACCACCAACTCCAGGTCCTCCCGAGTTTATCTTATATTTACGCTGTTTCCTTCACTGATTTTTAATTCTTATCTTATATGACTGAGTCCTTCAGTTCTGTAATTATTATTTCCACTCACTCACATGAATTTGATGACTTCAAAATCAATTTTCTTGAATAATTTAAAATCATCAGTCAGGTTATCAGATGGTTTGAGGTTTTTCCTCATACAGTGGTGGCGACCTTCTTATTATTTAGATATTCATAGCAGGCTTCTGCTCCTATGGACTGGAGTCTGTCCACATCCTTTCTTTCTGTCCTCATTACACAGACACTCTATTTTCATTATTTATTATGATCATCATATTCTTACACCTGAAAGGCCCTCTTTGGTTGTTATTTTTAGAGCCTCCCCAAATCTCTTTTCTATAAAAATAAAAAGGAAACATTTTGCATGCATAAGAATGTGTGAATGAGTGTGTGTGTGTGTGTGTGTGTGTGTGTTTGTGTGTGTTCCAAGGACAGTTTACAGGTGTTTGTTTTCTCCTTTCACCATGTGGGTCTCAGGGATCAAACTCAGATCATTAGGTGTGGAGGCAAGTGCCTTTACACGCCAGACAATCTAATTGATCCCTCAAAATCCCTTTTCTAACCTACTTGAGAAATTTGCTCTAGTTTACACATTTTCAGGTAGTTTTGGTAAAAGCATTATGTAGTCTATGTGCTCTGTTGTCTACTTTTTAATAATGATTGTTTCTTTAGAGGACAATTTATCATATGTTTAAAACAAGACTCTTGACTTTTGCTATATAGTATAAATACATTGTATTCTGGCAAACTTAAGGTGAAGATGAGGGACTGTGTCCCACAAGAAAATACCCTACTTCCTCAGGGTGTCAAATTCAGCCTTTTACATCATTCTACCAGAACGTGGAGTCTGCCTTAAGTTGAAAGAATGAGCTTAAATAAACTAAACATCTCCCTAAGTTATGAGGTAATTGGTCATAATAACACTAAAGTAATATGTCAGGTGAGGATACCAACAAGAAGAAATAAAGACAGTCAGTAGTAAATCTTAAAAATTAATTTGTGGTGGATTTGATGAGAATATCCCCCAAAGACTCAGATATTTGAGTGCCCTGTCCCTAGTTGTTGGTGCTACTTGGGAAGGTTTAGAAGAGGTGGCCATGATGGAGACAGTAGACATATGCCACTAGGGTTGGCTTTGAGGTTCCAAAGCTATGTACCATCTCCAGTGTGCTCTCTGTCTTCTGCTGTGGTTCAAGATGCCAGCCGATGCTGTTGATCACACTATTTGAAACCCAAGATTATATACCATAAAAACCTATTTCTGACTGCATTGTGGCTCGGACCTAGCAGACACCTTTAATCTGAGAGCTTTCTGTTTATTGTCAACAAGATTGAATTAAGTCAATCATAGGTCAAGAGGCAGAGCAAGCAACCAGTTGGCAGGTAGTGAACATAGGAAAAAACCATAGAGAGGGAAAAGAAGCCAGGATGGTGAATAAAGAGACACAGAGAAAGTATATTTCTGGAGGGACATTCAGTCTGAAGGGTTTTTAAGACAGAGTGGAGAGGAGAACCAGTTTTTTCTTCCTGGGACATCGGCTGAGGAGGAAGGACAGCTGGGTGCTTTCTCTGCCTCTCTGAGCTAGCAGGCTTTCACCACAGCTTCTGGCTCCTGAGTCTTTATTTGGTGAAAGTGAACAACCGGGATTTTGCTTTCAAAACAACACCAGTTTCTGCTCCAGCTGCTATGCTTTTGTGTTTGTGTGCTGCTATGCTTCCTTACCTCGGTGGCGATGAACTTACCCACTGGAAACTGTAAGCCCAAATAAACCTTTCGTTCTAGAAGTTGCTTGGGTTATGGTGTCTTGTCACGGCTCATCCTTCCTACTTCTACTTTGTTACCACATTGATGTTGTGTTCTCACCCCCAAATCTTGCTCTTTCTCTCTCTCTCTCCCCCATCTATATCTTCTCTGTCTTCTCTCTCAGTCTTTCTTCTCTCTGCCTTCTCTGTTGTTCCAGATTCTACCAAGAGTCAACAAGACATGAATACATGAATACATGTAGGAAAGTGATAAATAATTGACCCCGTGATTTTAGAGGCTGTGGAATCCTAATAGCTGTGTTGATTTGGTGAGTTGAACCTCTAGATTATCAACCATGTAGCTCCAGAACTAGCCCAAAATCTAGGCATCAAGAGAACTAATGGAACAGTCACTATCTACTAGCAGGGCTGAGACCCAAGGAAACAAATCCTTCTACTGAAGTCTGAAGACAAGAAAAGCCTGTGTCTCAGTTCTAAGACAGTTGGGTAGGAAGAAAATTCTGTTTTATTTGTCATCCATTTTTCTCCTTTTAGTCTTTTATCCAATTAGAAGAGACACACCCACACTAAGGAGGTCAGTGCACTTTATTCACTCTACAGATTTAAATGTTAATCTCATACCCAAACACACACACATTCATGTGTATATATATATATATACATATATGTATATATACACATATATGTAAACACACATTTGTCTATATATGCACCTATGTATACATATATGTATATATACATATATATGTAAACACACATTTATGTATATATGCACCTATATATGTATATATGTATATATACATTTATATATATGTAA
>JANHMN010000008.1:73061611-73093937 GCA_030674055.1 Rhabdomys pumilio | reverse complement strand
TCTCTTCTCTCTTCTCTCTTCTCTCTTCTCTCTTCTCTCTTCTCTCTCTCTTTCTTCTCTCTTCTCTCTCTCTCTTTCTCTCTCTCTTTCTCTCTCTCTCTCTCTCTGACTCGCTCTCTGTTTCTCTCCCTATCCCCTCTGTCTCTTCCTCCCTTCCTCTCTGTTTTTCTCCTCTTAGTTTTCAGAAAAAGCTTCATGTAGTACAGACTGGGTTTAAACTCATTTTTTATTGGATATTTTCTTTATTTATATTTCAAATGTTATCCCCTTTCCTGGTTCCCCCCTCACCCCATGGAAATCCCCTATCTCATCCCCCTTCCCATGCCTCCATGTTCCCCCACCTACCCACCCACCCGCTCCTGCTTCCCCGTCCTTGCATTTCCCTACACTAGGGCATCACAGGACAAAGAGCCTCTTCTCCCATCTATGCTTGACAAGGCCAGCCTCTGCTACATGTGTGGCTGGAACTATAGGGCCCTACATGTGTACTCTTTGGTTGGTGGCTCAGTTCCTAGGAGCTCTGGTGGTGGCGAGGGTGTCTGGTTGGTTGATATTGTTGTTCTTTCAATGGGGTTGTAAACCCTTTCACCTCCTTCAGTTCTTTCTCTAACTCCTCCCTTGGGAACCCCATTGGGGACCCCATGCTCGGTCCAATAGTAGGCTGCAAGCATCTGCCTCTGTATTTGTCAGGCACTGGCAGAGCATCTCAGGAGACAAATAAACCAAGCTCTTGTCAGCATGCACTTCTTGGCATCCACAATAATGTCTGTGTTTGGTAACTGTACATGGGATGGATCCCTAGGTGGGGCAGTCTCTGGATGGCCTTTCCTTCAGTTTCTGCTTTGAACTTTGTCTCCATATTTGTCCCCATGAATATTTTGTTCTCCCTTCTAAGAAGGACCAAAGCACCAACACTTTGGTCTTCCTTCTTCTTGAGCTTCATGTGGTTTGTGAGTTGTATCTTAGGTATTGTGAGCTTTTGGGCTAATATTTATTTATCAGTGAGTGCATACTATGTGTGTTCTTTTGTAATTGGGTTACCTCACTCAGGATGATATTTTCTAGTTCCATCCATTTGCCTAAGAATTTCATGAATTCATTGTTTTTAATAGCTGAGTAATACTCCATTGTGTAAATGTACCACATTTTCTGTATCCATTCCTCTGTTGAAGGACATTTGGGTTCTTTCCAGCTTCTGGCTACTATAAATAAGGCTGCTATGAATATAGTGGAACATGTGCTCTTATTATATGTAGGAGCAATTTTTGAGTATATGCCCAGGAGTCGTATAGCTTGTTCCTCAGGTAATACTATGTCCAATTATCTGAGGAACCACAAGATTGATTTCCAGAGTGGTTGTACCAGCTTGCAATCCCACCAACAATGGAGGAGTGTTCCTCTTTCTCCGCATCCTCTCCAGCATCTGCTGTCATCTGAGTTTTTGATCTTAGCCATTCTGACTGATATAAAGTGGAATCTCAGGATTGTTTTGATTTGCATTTCCCTGGTGACTAAGGATGTTGAGTATTTCTTTAGGTGCTTCTCAGCCATTCGATATTCCTCATTGAGAATACTTTGTTTAGCTCTGTACCCCGTTTTTAATGGAGTTATTTGACTCTCCAGAGTCTAACTTCTTGAGTTATTTGTATATATTGGATATTAGCCCTCTATCAGATGTAGGATTGGTAAAGATCTTTTCCCAATCTGTTGGTTGTCATTTTGTCCTATTGATAATGTCCTTTGCTTTACAGAAGCTTTGCAATTTTATGAGGTCTGATTTGTCAATTCTTGATCTTTGAGCACAAGTCATTGGTGTTCTGTTCAGGAAATTTTTCCCTCTGCCCATGTGTTCGAGGGTCTTCCCCACTTTCTCTTCTATTAGATTCAGTATATCTGGTTTTATGTGAACTTCCTAGATCCACTTGGACTTGAGCTTTGTACAAGGAGATAAGAATGGATCCATTTTCATTCTTCTACATGCTGACCACCAGTTGAACCAGCACCCTTTCTTGAAAAAAGACCAGCATGCTGTCTTTTTTTCCACTGAGTGGTTTTAGCACTTTTGTCAAAGATCAAGTGACCATAGGTGTGTGGGTTCATTTCTGGGTTTTCAATTCCATCCCATTGAACTTCCTGCCTGTCTCTGTACCAATACCATACAGTTTTTTTAAAATCACTATTGCTTTGTAGTACAGCTTGAGGTCAGGGATGATGATTTTCCCAGAAGTTCTTTTATTGTTGAGAATAATTTTCGCTATCCTGGGTCTTTCGTTATTCCAAATGAATTTGCAAATTGCTCTTCCTAACTCTATGAAAAATTGAGTTAGAATTTTGATGGAAATTGCACTGAATCTGTAGATTGCTTTCAACAAAATGACCATTTTTACTATATTAATCTTGCCAATCCATGAGCATGGGAGATCTTTCCATCTTCTGATTTTTGATTTCTTTATTCAGAGACTTGAAGTTCTTGTCATACAGATATTTCACTTGCTTGGTTAGATATACACCAAGGTATATTATATTATTTCTGACTATTGTGAAGGATGTCATTTTCCTAATTTCTTTTTCAACCTGTTTATCCTTTGAGTAAAGGAAGGCTACTGAGTTGTTTGAGTTAATTTTATACTCAGCCACTTTGCTGACATTGTTTATCATGTTTAGGAATTCTCTGGTGTAATTTTTGGTGTCACTTAAATATACTATTATATAATTGCTGTGTAATTGCTCTGGCTAGGACTTTGAGTACTATATTGAATGGGTAGGGAGAGAGTGGGCAGCCTTGTCTAGTCCCTGATTTTACTGGAATTGCTTCAAGTTTCTCTCCATTTAGTTTGATGTTGGCTACTCACTTGCTGTATATAAATTTTACTATGTTTAGGTATGGGCCTTGAATTCCTGATCTTTCCAAGACTTTTACCATGAAGGGGTGTTGAATTTTGCCAAATTCTTTCTCAGCATCTAGTAAAATGATCATGTGATTTTTTTTCTTTGCATTTGTTGTTTAAACTCGTTCTGTCACTGAGAATGACACTGAACTCCTGGTCCAGTGCTTCTAGCTCGCAAGTGTTATGGTTGCAAGTGTGTGATACACACTTAGTTTATGAGAACAGAGGTTTGAACCCAGGTCCTCATGCATACTATACAAGCGCTCTACCAACTAAATTGCCCAAAATTGCAGAATACAATTGATAAAAGTTTTAGTGTTTACTAAATCAGCGGGCAAAAGCATTCTCCTCTATTTTATGTTTGTATTTTCAAGTTTTAGGCCAGTTGATCTTTTTCAATACTGTGACTTGAACATCAGATCCAGTGTATAGGTTGACATGTATATTTGAAGAACAAGAGAAGGAGCTCAATGGATAAAGCCTTGTTGTTCAAGTTGGAATCCTAGTAATACATATATGTATATGTATAGTATATTCATGAACAAAGCCAGGCTATCATATGTACTGATAACTCCAGAGTTGGTGGTTGAGGTTGACAAGGCATTTCTGAAACCTCACTGGCCAATCAGCTCAGTCAAAGTGGTGACTTTCAGGTTCAGTGAAAGACAGAGGCTATCTCAAAAAAAGAAAAGCAAAAGTGATCTAGTAAGATATTATGTCCTCCTCTGGCCTAAGTGAAAGCAGGTATTGGTGCATGTAATGTGCATATGCATGCTCACACACATGCTCACACACAAACACATGCACACACATACCACTCACACTTGTACACACAAAAGAAAGGCAATGTGTATTTAAATATATTTCTTTTCAACCTATATTATAACTCACATTTTACCAGATATGTTCAGAATAAAATGAAACTATACTGTTTTCTTTCCCCGCACATCTAGAAATTCTAAGCATACAAAATTAATACCAAGAAATCAGATTGTTTTTGACAGCAGAAAGGACTACATATTCAACTTATAAGAACTTCTTACGTGTCATATATATATAAACATTGTACACCATTTTCATTCACCTTGGACAATTGTCCTTGTGTTTAAAATACTGTTTTGTATTTATTTGTTTACTTCAGGAATTTTTATTGAGCTTATGCTAGGCAAAAAGTATCATTTCAAGTGCTCGGGAACCTTCTGCATTCATTTATAAATAATTCCCAAACAGAATGTCTGCTTCTAACATTAGCTTCTGAAATAGAATAGAATCTTAATTAGTTTGAGAGAAATTTCTACTTAAGTCATCTTAGAGGAAATGCACTCATTCCCACCTCTGATAGATCCTCCTGCGTTTGACTCTGACGAGAATGGTCTTTTAAAGGAGGCCTCAGGTGTGGTACCAACTGTTCAAGTTCATTGTCAGAACATACTCAGGCTTCCAGAGTACTAATTCAAGGTTAGTGAATATATAGGACTAAGCTTACATTGGCCAACTCTGTTACAAAACTGAGCAGTTTTCGGTTAAGGGTGCAGCATCCTCTACAATGCCCTTGAGGAAGATTCAGAAGCTCATTCCATTTCCATCTGTTCCCACCATTAGAGGATACAGTTGATTGATTCAACTGCAGCTTAACCAAAAGGTGAGCATAGATGAATTTATATATTGTATGAATACAAATACGCATGTTTTAGAACCATATCTAAGTGCATATATATTATGTATGTATATATCTATCTATCATATCTATCTATCATCTATTATATCTGTCTATTTATGTATCTATTTATCTATCTATGTATCTATCATCTCTATCTATCATCTATTATATCTATTTATGTATGTATCTATCATCTATTATATCTATCATCTATCTATCATCTATCTATCATCTATCTATCTATCTATCTATCTATCATCTATCATCTATCTATCTATCTATCTATCTATCTATCATCTATTATATCTGTTTATTATATATCTATTTATCTATCTATAATCTATTACATCTATCTATCATCTATCTATCATCTATCTATCTATCTATCTATCTATCTATCTATCATCTATCTATCTATCTATCATCTATTATATCTATCTGTTTATTATATATCTATTTATCTATCTATAATCTATTACATCTATTTATCATCTATTATATCTATTTATGTATGTATCTATTATCTATTATATCTATCTATCTTCTTAAAAATCAAACTGCTTTTGTCCACCAGTTGGAAGGTAAAAATGACTGCATTTGTGTCAGGCCCTTTGGTGCTGGAGTACAAGGACAATAGTAGAGTAAGGTAGAACAAATGGCTGTCACTTCTCTACCCTTCTACGGGTATCAGGGAATGCCCCTGAATACTAATGTCTCACATCTTACCCAGCACTCACTTAGGACCTATGGCATATTATGTCGTTATGGCCACAATTATATTATTATGACAGTCTTCAATGTATACAATGTATTTCCCTAAAGACACTAAGTCTACCTTTTAGATAAAGCATTGATGTATATATGCAAATTCTCTTGTGGGGCTCAACACATTGCTGCACAGCAAGTACTCAGTGACATTTTTGGAGGAAACTGATCAGGCACTTTATGAAGCATTTATAGGCAACTAAGGTAAGCTAAGGTAACTGCTCCTTATCTATTCACTCTTCTTTCTTGAAGGACTATATTCCTGTTGGGCTGTAGTGTACTTGGGCATGGGTCCTGTTGTGTTGAATTGTGTGTCCCATGTCCCATGTCCCCAAAGGGCTAGGGCCGAGGCTTAGAGAGGCGGAAGTACGGGGAATTTGACTGTGTTCACTCCATGCCCTGGGCGGAAGTTGGGCTGTGAGAAGCTGCAGGACACAGCTCTGGGGGTGGGAGGACCACAGTCTGGGGTCCTGCAGGGCCAGAGCTCTTGAGTTGGGGGTCCCCGGGCTAAGAGTCAGCGGGAACCAACTGGTTCTCTAGCCCTTGTTTTCTGAGAGGCTATGGAAGGGCCTAGACTGGGACTTATGGGCTGGATCAACCTGCAGCCAAAGGAAGGGAGGGGGGAAGTTCTGGTTGCATCCGGCAGGTGTTGAGAGACTTGGTCGCAGTGACTTGCTTGGCTGGATCCTGGCTGCTCTGCTTGTCTGATTGAGTTGGTGGCCTCTGTGGCTCAGACGAAACCTAGAGAGGTCGTCAGTGGAAGATTAGATGGTGGCTCTTTAGTTGAAGACCTTTTTCCATGGTTCCCCATGGCCAGCCCCAAAGAAGAGGGATATTCCATGGTCATAGGCTATGGTCTTAAGGTATTTATTATCATGGTGAAAAATGGATGAAGCTGTACCCTAGTATTCTCAGGGTGGGCCTGAGGTTAAATAACTCTTGCAAGTAGGAGGATCTGGGAAAGAATATTTAATCGGCTATGCCCTCTGGCCTTTAGGTATCTCATTAATATAGAGATCTATCTTGAGGCTCTGTGGCCTGAGTCATGCCCTCTACCTGTGGAGGGGCTAGTAGGAGCATTGTCTATGTGACTGATGGCCACAGACCTCTCTGGGGGTTCGGGGGAGTAGCTATGTAAAAGGATCCAGAGGCCCAGGAGCAAGGCCAAACTCCTACTGTCCCTGAGGCTCTCCTGGATTCAAAGGCTGCTCGACCAGGTACCCAGCTGCCTCTTACAGCCCCACATATTCCCACCTACACCTTCCAGTTTCACCATGCCTCACAGCTTTCTAGATGGGGATGCCTTTCTCAGTGTGTATCCACTGGATAACATATTCAATGTTAAGATCATTTCTTTAATGATTACACTGCCTGCCCACTTCTTTCATCTTCTCAGGGGTGGTGGCAGTCAGTGTCTCTCCTGGTTCCTCTATGTGAGGAGCACACAGAGGGACAGAAGCACCATGAAGCAGAAAGCATCTTGATGGAACATTTCTTTTGTGACCTTCACTTTCCATTTGACTCTGTGCAATAAATGAGTTTTTTTTTTAAATTTCTTTGGAGAAGTATTTCATATGAGCCACTATATTTTGAGAGTAATTTTGTTGTTGCAGTTTAGCTAGCACTAAAACTTACTTAGCGTGCAAACCATGCCTTCATGTAGATGCTTTCTAGAATTCTGCTGCCTCTGAGAGAACTGTGAGAACCTGGGAAGCAGCTGGGCCTCACAGGGAACCACCTGTGACTTTTTAAGATTCGAGGACATCTCTGCTGAGGATGCCTGCTCTTGAGGGAAATGCTAAGTTTGGTGAGGTTGCTGGCTTCCAGAGAAAAGTACTCAAATATTGAGGCACTCTATGGCTTGTCAGAGTAAACCCACCTTTGCTGGTGGGTGGAATCTGTAACTGCATTAACCAAATTAAACAGCACTTTTTTTAGGTGTAGAAAGAACCCAAAGTGAAACTGGAATATATTGATAAATTAAAATATTTGTTTTCCTAAACACATTCATATCTTCATAGAGGGAAAACAAAAACAATCTGAGAAACAGAATTTTATACTTTTGTTTTGATAAGTATCATATTTCTACAAAGAATTAAAAGGGATCTCAAACTAAAAGAACCACTGAGGCCCTTCAGTTGTTCTTCAGCTCACAAAAGTTTAAGAATACTATAGATAACCTACTCCTACAGCTATTACTGCAGTAAGTGTCCCTCTGCTTGTATAATTTAAATGGCACTTTTCCATAACTGATTAGTGCCACATTTTTAAGGCATGAAGATCTTTAGCTCTAGATCCAACAGAGGGCTAATTTCCAAAATATATAAAGAACTCAAGAAATAAGACTCCAACAAAAATGGGATACAGAGCTAAACAGAGAATTCCCAACTGAGGAATTTTGAATGGCCAAGAAAACTTAAAGAAATATTCAGCATCCTTAGTCATCAGAGAAATGCAAATCAAAACGACCCTGAGATTCCACCTTACACCAATGAGAATGGCTAAGATTAATAACCCAAGAAATAGCACATGCTTGTAAGGCTGTAGAGAAAGAACAACACTCTTTCACTGCTGGTGGGATTACAAACTTGTACTACCACTGTGGAAATCAATCTGGTGGTTTCTCAGAAAAATGGAAATAGTTCTACCTGAAGACCCAGCTATGCCACTCTTGGGCATATACCCAAAAGATGCTTCACCATAACACAAGGACATGTGTTCCACTATGTTCATAGCAGTTTTATTTGTAATAGCTAGAAACTGGAAACAATCCAGATGTCCCTTAATCAAAGAATAGATACAAAAATGTGGCTCATTTACACCATGGAATACTATTCAATTTTTAAAAATAAGAACATCATGAATGCTGCAAACAAATGGATGGAACTAGAAAATATCATCCCGAGTGAGGTAATCCATACCCAAAAGGACATGTATGATATATACTCACTGATAAGTAGAAGTTAGCCATAAAGTACAGGATACACATGATATACCTCAGAGACCTAAAGTCATTAAACAAGAAGGAAGACCCAGGTGAAGTTTCTTGAATCTTGTTTAGAAGGGAGAATAACACAGTCATAGGAGGAAGAGGTAGGAAGGGACCTGGGTAGGAGAGGGGATGGAAAGGGGCATTGGGGGAATCTGGATCTGGTGTGGGGAGAGACAGAAGAGAGGGCCAGAGAGACAGAAGAATTAATGGAAATATGCAACTGCTGGGGGTGGGGGATGGTGGGAATCTCTAGGAAGCCCCAGATACCTAGGATGGAAGAGGCTGCCAGGAATCAATGAGGATGACCCTAGCCAAGATGCCTAACTGTGGGGATATGAAAACAGAAGAGGTCATCTCCGGTAGCCAGGCAGGAGTCCCAGTAGAGTGATAAGGACACCAATCCTTCTAACCCCCCAAAAACCTTTTGACCCCAAATTTTTCCTGTCTAAGAAGAAACACAGGGAAAAAGATGGAGAAGAAACTGAAAGAATGACCAACCCATAACAGGCCTTCAAGAAGCTTATAGTACCTTAAACTTAGAAGCACAAAACAAAACAAAACAGGTGAGCACTAAACAGTGCCTTTGTCATCCCAGATACTAGAAACAAGTTGCATAAGTTAGAGTTATTTGAAGGTATGAATAGGTCACAGTTACTAAAAATAGCTAAAAAGATGTTTAACAACAGAGAAGTGATTGAAAGCCAGAAGGAAAGACACATACCAGGGTTATAGTGGGTACCCTACAAGAAAACACAGATAATAAACTACTCTGGAACAACAGGTGAGAGGGAGGCAGGGGATGAATAGGCCACCATTAGAGAAAGACCAATGTGTCTACTGCAAGAAGAAAAGACATTGGGAAAATGAATGCCCTAATCAAAAGAAGAAAGAGCCACAAGTACTGTGGTTAGAAAAGTGGTGGGGCCCAGGTGCCTATGGGTTAAGCCCCAAAATTCTAGGACAACCCTTAAAGTTGGGCAAAGCAATCAACTTTGTAGTAGATACCAGGGCAACATAGTAAGTCCTTAAGAAGACCCTAGGCCAACTGACTGATCAAAAGATTCCAGTCCAAGGGAGAATGATCTACAACTCCTGGACTACCTTCTCTTTCATTGTCCTAAGAAAGTCAGTATCTCACCCATTCTTGGTCATGCCTGATTGTCCCTCCCTACTTTGCATAAACTGAAAGGTACAATCATCTTTGATCATGAGACACATTAAGATTTACAGATATCCAGATAAAACTTGGTGTCTTTTGCTCTGTCCAAAGAATACCTCCTAGCTGAAAGTTGGGCTCCCAATCAAAAAATACTGTTGATCTACCTCTCAGATATCCAACAAAAAAAATTTCAGCAGGTATGGGCACAAATCAAAGTTTGGGGACTGGTCTTATACTAAGTTCCTACAAATGTTTAATCAGTTCAAATACCCCTGTCCAGATTAAATAATACTCAGTAAATAATACTAAGTGATCCTGGAAGCAAAAAGGGGAATTGCACTTCCTATTGTCCAGCTTAGAGAGATGGCATCCTGGTGGTCTGCCAGTCACCCTGGGAGACACCTTTCCTGCCTGTGAGAAAGCCCTGAAATCTTTGGTTATAGATTCATCCTAAAGTTACAAACACGTATACTCCAATGAGTCTGATTGCTCCAGTGAAACAGGTGTACACTGTCTTGGAACTGAAAGATGCATTTTTCAGCTTCCCATTGGCAGAAGTAAGTCTGCCCATCTTTGCTTTTGAATAGATAGACCCAGAGAGAGGTGAACTTACCTAGATCAGCAACTTACCTCGATCAGGTTGCCTCAAAGATTTAAAAAATTTCCAACCCTGTTTGTGAGACAGTAAGTGCTGATCTCCTGCTCTTTTGTCAGAGGTTTTTTTAGTCTACAATATGTAGATGACCTCCTCATCATCTCTGAAAGAGATTGTATAAGGGCCACTGAGGGACTGAGTTACAGACCCTACAGTACAAAATGTTGACTGAGAAATTCTACCTTTGTACATCAGAGGCTGCTTAGCTTTTCTATCAAGTTGAAAGGAGGCAAAAGAAGCCTGCCTCAGAGTAGGATTGTTGCCATCCTTCTGATCCCAATTCCAAAGACACAATTATAAGAGACAGTTTTGAGAGGTTTCATATGCACTAAGATATTGCCAACTCTGTATACTAGGGTTTTCAGGAATGACAAGGCCACCATACACTAGCAAAAGGAGGTGATTGAGCTCCTAGTCTGTGCTGATTGAATAAAAGGCATTTGAAGTTTTAAAGACAACTCTAAGCTACTGCTATTCTAGTGGAAGAAACAGACAATTAGCTCTGGATCAGGATCTTGTAGTGATAGCACCTCACACAGTTGAGTCCTTCCTCCCAGGAACACTGGAGTTCTGGCTGTCTAATGCTGTGTGACCTAGTACCCAGCCCTATTTCTGGATCAACCTCAAGTTTAGTTTGAGAAATCTACCACCATTGATCCTGATACCCTCTGGCTTGATGACAAATTCCAAGTGTTCATCTATGACTGTCTTGAGTTGACTACAGTGACCCAGAGAATCTGCTTAGTCCTAACAAGCACCACTCTAAAAAATTCCAATGCAGTCCTCTACCTGGAGAGAAGGATAGAAGTACCTGCTAGTTTTTAAAGATACCTTTTCTGGGTGAGAAGAAACATTCACCATCTAAACTGAAACTGTTCAAGTAGCAGGTAAAAATCTTCTCTGGAAACTGGTCCCCCAATTTTGTCTCCCTTTAGTAAAAGGGTCTAATGGGCCTGGGTTTCATAGCAAATACCTCTCAACTAATATTTAAAGCTTTAGGTATACCTTGGGAACTTAATTGTACATATAGTCCCCAGAGTTCTGGGAAGGTAGAAAGAATGAACTTGGTATTGAAATAAACCCTAATAGATTTTCATTAAAGTTCAGCCAATGGTGCATGGACCTCCTTTCTTTGCTTTGGGACCACTGCATGACATATAGGGAGGGATTTACCCCTATAAGATTGTGTTTGAAAGACCTCCTCTACTGCTCCCCTGTCTCAGAGACCAACAGTTGACAAAACTCTATAACCATTTCATTCTCAAGTCATTGCAGCTCCTTCAATTCTCCAGAAATAGGCTACTCATTGGCCTATCAGAGATCCAGACAACCTCTGAATCTACCATCAATTACCCCCTTGTTTGAGCTCAGTGATGCTGTCTGGGTAGTGAATGGGCACTTCAAAAACTGATAAAGTACCCTATGTTGTGATTCCTCTCCACAACTGCTGTGAAGATACCTGGCGTTATGCCATGGATTCACTACAAAAAGGTCAAAAAAAAAAAAAAAAGCAGAAATAATAGACACTGTCACCAAATGGGCTGTCTCCTGAACTATGGACCCATTAAAATTTAAGGTTTCATTGGGCCCTGGTCACTTATACTCCTGTACCTCTACCTCTTTCTGAGTCTTGTGCATTGCCTTTTGTGTATAAGTTTAACCCCACCATCGCAAGGTGATGTGGGGCCTGAACCTAGAACCGGGGGACATAGATTCAGGGAAGGTGTTAGCTAGAGTGACTACAGGCCAGCAAACCATATTCCACCTTTCCTTTTGCTCATCAATGCCCACTTTAAGTGTCTAGTTGTATTGGAGAAAGGAAAGATATGGTAGATTATCTTTTGAGACAGAAATTCAGAGTTTACAATTCTATGCATGCTTTACAGTTGATCCTCTTAGCTGTAAAAAACAATGGAGTTTCCACCATAAGATATGGGGTTGTGAGAGGCTTTTTGGAAACACATGAATGAATGTATAGATCCCTTTCAAGGAATGCACAATAGAAAAATGTAGTCCAATGGCCACTTTTGGCCAATAGTCCAAAAGTCTAAAAATTCCTTAAGGATTCTGGCCTTTGGAAATCAGACAATGCATATTAAGGGACCCGGGGTGTGTTTACTATGCAGAAGAAACTGACTCCCAGATTCCTAGAGCTTTGTGTCCTAACAAAGATATCCTACCTGTGCCAACTGTCTGGCCAACTTTCCTCTCCAAAGAAATTGCCTCAAAAGGCACCAGGGCCAGAGTCCCCTACCTGCTGCTTATCAGGAAGTTGGGGAATCCCAATCCCTGTTTTTCACCCTTGACAAGTTCCACCACGTATTTAATCATTTCTAGCCAGAAATTGACTAGGACTGCTGGTTATGCTTAGACTTCTGTACCCTGAAGTACTCAGGATAGAAACTAGACTGTCAGCCCATCGACTGACTAAGCTCACTGTGATTGGGGAAAGCCCAGATTAACATATAGGACTTCATCTTAGCACATATGATTAACAGTAGGGCCCTGCATCTTAAACTGTATGGGCAACTATATAAAAACAAAAGATTAATTCAGTCAAATTGATGATGCTTAGGATCAAGTACATCACTTTAGAGCAGAATGAGTCCATGGTTTGACACACTATGACCACTGTTGAATGCGATAGGGAAAGATTCATCTATCTTGTCTAATTTGGAGACATTTTTAGTTTAACTTGAAACTGACTCTCCCGTGTTCTACCTCTCCCATGAAAAGTTCAATGGATAAACAAAAGTACCTGACCCTGTTCTAAAAATTCAGGGTCAAAATGCCCAAACTAGTTTGGCTTCTGTTAAACTGCTTGCTTTACTTTCTCCTGGAAATTTCAGCTAGGATATAAGTTTTCTGTGTTGTTTGCCTTTAAAAGTTCCCTTTAAAATATACTCAAGGCTGTTCTTTGAGAAGTGTTTCTCTTCAGCCAGTCACTGGCAGCTCAATACAGACTCTCTATTCAGACTGTGTTCATACTGAGTGAGTGGCCTTTGGGTCTTTACCTCACAGCATGGTCTGTCTCTTGATGGTTTCTATGTTTTTAGACAAGATCATGCATTCTGTGTTGAACTGAAGGTTGGTGGTTACCTATGTTGGTTTGAATGAGAAATGTCCCCCATAGGATGGAGTATTTCAATCTGTGGTCCTGGTTTGATTGTGCTTTTTGTCAGGAGGCTTAGGAAGTGTGGCTTTGAGGTAGGTATACATCATTAAGACTGAGCTCTGAGAGTTTAGTCCCAAACGCTTTCCAGTTTTCTCTCTCTGATTCGTGTTTGAAAATATGAGTCCTCATTATTCTGTTTCATTATGTTCATGATAGACTTTTGTCCCTCTGACACCATAATGCCAAAGAAATGTTTCCTTCTAAAAGTTGCTTTGGCCACACTCTTTTATGACAGCAACAAAAAAGTTACTGACACATTAGTCAAGACTGAAGATGGTGTCATATGATATCCCTAGTCTCTGGGCCTTGATGTGTCAGCTTCTAACAATTTGTTTCCTGAAATGGCTGGAAGACGTATTTTAAAACAATGAGAATAATGAGATTATATGTGATCTTAGATAAGTAAAAAAATAATCCAAAAAGATGTTTTAAGTGGGAATAGCTTTTAAAATGCTCTTTAAAAGTACAGACTGGGGCTAGAGGTTGCTCTCAAACCTGAGCTCCTATCATTGGCCACAGGAACCCATTTAGTGGAAGAAGAGAATCAACTTAATTTCTACAAGTTGACCACTGGCCCTAAGTGTGTGCACATACTCTCTCTGATATAAACATACAAGTTTTCCCCTATCCTTAAGAAATACAGGCAACTTTCCCCACATATACACAAAGGCTTTCCTCTGATCTCCAGACCCTGCATATTCACCCTTCATGAACTCACACAAGTTGATCTCTGACCCCTGATAGGTGCATGCACCCTATCTCTGATGTGTAAACATATGTTATTCTTTGACCTTGGGGAGCTGCAATACTACCTCTAAATAAATAATAAAATTTATTTAAAATACAATAAGCAGTCAAAATGATTTGTTTCAGTTTACTTTTTACTGACCTCTAAAAGCAAAATGAAAGTAACTTTTAAACTTCAAATAGAACAACAAAATCCACACCTACTTCAACAAGACCACACCTCCTAATAGTGTCACTCCTTGAGCCAAGCATATTCACACCATCAGAGACCAACACAGATCCCAGTCACAATAAGAGTTTTTATTTGCAAGATAAGATTCAGACCAGACTGGCACAGAATTTACTATTTAGCCCAGGCTGGCCCCATGCTCTCTATCCTCCTGCTTCAGCCTCCTGACTTCTGGTATTATAGGCATGTGTCATGAAGCCTGTCTGATTTCTTAGTTTTAAACTAGGACTTTCATATAGAATAAGGCTGTCCTTGCTTGATTTCATGCAAAATTCCATGGCAAGAAAGGCTTTTGGATAGCAACATGGAAACATTTTTAAAATGGCTGTATACAGGGGCTGAAGATATCACTCCAATATGCTCTTGAATGACTAGGTTTGAGCATCAGCAGTGGCTTGGCCAGATGCCTGGGTGAATTTTTACTGCATCACTCCACTGACCAAGCAAAAGCTCATCCAACCTCCCCTCCCCCGCCCTCTTTCTCCCCCTATTGCCAGCTTTATTTCTTGATCATTCCTGAAAAGGCGACATGTGATTGTCTTCAGATCATTTTTGAATGGGAGAAGTAATAATATCGATAATAAAATCCAAATTCAGAAAAGACATGTACTTGATTCAGCAGTCAGAGTATTTGTGTGCGGTGTTAAAGGTGTACTAAGGATGTATTAATCTTATTTTCCCCTTTCATTTTACATGAAAGCTGTCATTATTGGGATAAGAATAAAATGAACATAAGTATGATAAATGATAAGTGCCCACGAGAGTCAATACACTACTCCAAGAGAGCACCGCTAATCAACCAGTGCAGCAGGCTAATGCACCGTGTGAGCACGCACCTCTGAGAGATGCTTAATCTGTAACTTAGTGAGCTTGGCATTTAGCTTGGAGCTGCTTTTGGCTTAAGGTGAAACAAAGGGTACAGTCATATGTGGATCACAGTAGGAAGTTCTGTTTTGGGTGATGACCTCCCAATACCATGTGTAACACAAAATGGCGTCTATATTCCTAACAGGCCTAGGTGTATACATGAGCTGTTTATTGGTTGTTAAATAACAACCAAAATAGAGAGTGTTTTATACTTATTTTATTTTTATGATGGTGAAGGGAAGTGGAGGAGCATCAGTTATCTCCCAGTTTGAAAGCTCTGTCTTCTATACTGAACCTGATAAACACAAATTTAAAAAATGCAAGGGCTCAAGTCTCCATACTAGTGGTGTCTGCTATACTCTAAGACATACTTTTAAAACCTGATTCTTAATTATTAGCAGAGAAGTCACTCTTTTTGCATTTGATAATCTCAAGACCTCTTACAAAGCTTCTTAGTTAACTGTCAGACCCTGCTTGTTCTGTGTACTCCAGTTAGCAACATAATGGACAAGGAGAAAGTTGTTCATATGGTATTTGAGCCCAAAAGCATTTCTATTGCCCTTAAGAGACAAGTAAGTATAAGAGCTTGCAACTGATCTATGTAGACATTTGGCTGACTGGCTGCACTTGGGTTGATAGAGACTCTGTTTTGTGTAACAATACCATTACCGGTTCTTGAGGTGAATGATGCATCCTATTGATATCAGTCATCTTGGCTCTTCTGATGTTTTAGAGATGCCTACTACACTCTCTTTCCGTGTGGCTGATGAATTATTTAGCATGTATTGAGCATACTCTATATGCTGAGATCACATGATAAAATAAAATAGATGAGTCATACCCATCTCAAAATTCTAACTTCTGCCTGAATGTTCAGGGAGGAGTTGGTGATGATGAAAAAAAAAAAAAAAAAGAATGGGGGCGACAAAGCAGTCATTCTCTCAGTCTTTCCTATTAGCCAGCACAGTGAACCTCTATTTTTAGCACTCTGGCCTCAACCCAGAGAGGACTTTCTGATGTGTGAATACTGGTGGAGAAAAACAAGAAAATGGAAGGGGAAAGAAATACATAGATGATGGCTGAGGTAAGTGTGTAAGGATGATACTGTGTAGACTATAACACAGAAGGACTTCTCATGACTTTGAATAGCATAGGTTGTTTAGGTAGGAAGCCAGAACTGAGAGTGTGGTGGCAGCCAGCAGGATTTACCTTAGTTCAGATCAACACTGTACTCTTCCTTAAATTTAAACTGATATAGACATGTAATGATAGTTCTTTTATGTCATTTATTCCCATGAATGTCAGGAAGAACTATGTCAAAATGTTGTCACTGAGCAGAAATTTACCCTAGGGGTCTACTATGTCTTTGGATTCAAGAATATAAACAAAGGCAATAAACACATTGTTCTTCTACTCAACATTGGCAAACAATTTACTTAATTTTTCTCCTCTTTTCTCTTCCTTCTTTCCCCTTCTTCCTCTCTCCTGTCCCTGACTTCTTCCTTCCTTCCTTTCTTTCTTTCTCTTTCTTTCTTTCTTTCTTTCTTTCTTTCTTTCTTTCTTTCTTTCTTTCTTTCTTTGTTTCTGTTTTCCTTCCTTTCTTTCTGTTTTCCTTCCTTCATTCTTTTCTTTTTTCTTCCTTTCTCCCTTCACTTTACTATACCTCCCATCTCTTGTTCCCTCATTTTCTTTTTCCTGCCTTCATTTCTTCCTTCCATCCTTCCTTCCTTCCTCTCTTTCTTTTGTTCTTTCTTTCTTTCCTCCTCCTCCCTTCATTCATTTCTTTATTCCTTTCTTCTATCTTCATTTCTTTCCATCTATCTTTCCGTCTTTCAACAGAGTCTCGTGGAGCCCAAGAAAATCTTGAACTTGCTATATAGCCAGCTTGAACTGATCCTTTTCTTACCACTTCCAACGTCCTGGCCTCATAAGCATGTACCCCCACACCTTGATCTAGTTACATTCTTTTGAAGTGTGCTGAAGGTGCTCTACCACAGTTATGGCTATGATATAACTAAAAGTAAAAAATAAATGTTATCATTCTGTGTGTTTATGCAACAAAAGTTGAGGCTACTTAGCGGATAATTGTAAGATGAGTGGTATCTGATGGAAGAGTTTAAACAGTTCCCTCAAACAGAGAATTCTGAGGAAAGCATGGTGCCTGTCTTTTCAAAGTCACTCATTGAAATGAGATGGGAGACCAGAGGACCAGTGGCACACCTGGACCATAACTTCAGTGGAAAGAGGCATGCTCCTAACTTAAGCAACTGGGACTGTTTCTGTAATCTAGATTCTAGCAGCCTCAATTCAATTGCATTTCAATTCTCTTACTCATAAATGAGGATATTAACGCTCATTTGTCTTTACTGTATTTTCCATCCTCACAGAATGGCTTCTAGACTGAATGAGAACATAAAGAAAATTAGTTTGAATTCTTGCAAGAAAAGTACTATTCGAATTCAAGGAATAATTGTAAGTTCTTATATCCATTTTATATATTGTTTTTGTTAAATAAAAGAAAAAGAATAGTTTGAATTTCATTCTGCTCTTTTGGTAAAACCTCTGAATCTGTCTTCCTAAATTGTTTTCTATCTATTAGATAAAAGTCACTGTCTGTAACAAGGTAGCTCTTCAGCCATTTTTTAACACCTAGACTTTAAATCTCCCACTGCTTTATTTACATATAACTGAGAAAGTGGCAAGAGGATTTCAAAATTTATAAATAAAAGTCAGTTGAATGTATGAAGCAGCTTTTCACTCCTCCATTCTTTCTGCCCTATTTTCTGTAACATGAATTGAGTCTTCTCTAAGTTGAATTTCAGGAGTGTTACCTAAGGTTAATATAGATCAGCTTCTCTCAGGCATGTGCTTTCGTTGGCCACTCTTGACAAATACACCATGTTGATTATTACTCTGAACCCGAATTATCTCTGCTCAGGATAGGGAGTGGAAACTTCTGTACCTTCAGCTCACATGCTGCTTCTGTTCACACCAGTTGAGGTCACACAGATCAAAATCTGCATTATAACCATAACAGTGGCCCATTAAACATCTCGTTTCCTCTGAAATGTCCTTTTGCAAATATTTTCAGAAAATCAGAAGTCGGCCTTCTGTCTTCCTGTAGCTTATTTCTTATCCTCTTAAATAAATATAGAACAAAATGACAACAAATTTTTCTGTATGCCCACAAACTTACAAAAATGTCTATGAGGTCTCGCTGTTAACATCACATTTTTCTATATTAATATACACAACAGATATTGTATGTTATATTTGCTGAGATATTCTATGCTTCTACATCACTGTAATTGTGCACATTTTCTTGATGACCAATGTGACAGCACTGTAAACAATTTACAATCATTTGGCTTTATATTCAATTCTAGAGCCTGTGATGATTCCATTTTTAAAATTAAAAATATTTCAAAGAGCTGAGCAAAAAAACAAATCAAACCAAAATACAAAATAAAAACAAAACCAAACAAACCAACAAACAATCCCCAAACATCTGTAGAATGAACTCACCCCATAGCTCTGGGAAGCTAGAAATGCACGCATTTGTTATTTTCACAGAACAAACCAACTCTTACACAACAAGAGACTAAAACAAAGCAAAGCAACTGAAAGAAGAGAAATGAGTATTTCTGATGGAATGCAGAGTAGAGGCAGGACTGAGGATTTGCTCTCAGGGATGCAGTGCCAATGCCTTATCCTATCCTCATCAGAAAGGCTTCCTCTGGCAGCAGATGGGAACAAATGCAGAGACCCACAACCTGACAAGATACAAAGAGGCATGCTAAATAGATTGTCTCCATCAAATTCCTTCTCTCAGAGCTCCCTCAGGAGAGGAGGCATCAAGATTGTGAGAGCCAGAGAGGGTAGAGGACGCAAGGAGAACATGGTCCTCTAAATCAACTAAGCAAGGTGCATCGTGAGATCACAGAAACTAAAGCAGCAAGCACAGGGTCTGCTGGCTCTGGACTAGGTCCTCCAACTATTTGTTAGAGCCATTAGCTTAGTATTTCTATGGGACTCCTAAGCCAAAAAACAAGAGGGTCTCCAGCTCTTTTGCCTGCCCTTGGGACTCATTTTCTCCTAATGAAAGTTTTTGCTTTGTCTTATTACAGTTTGTCAGATGAGTTGATATCTCTTCTTTTCTAATGAAGGACAGAAGTGAGTAGATCCAGCAGGGGAGGAAGGTTGGTGGAGAGGAACTTGGAAGAATAGAAGGAGAGGAAAACATAATCAGGCTATAGTGTATGAGTAATGAACTTAATTTCAATCAAAAACAAATGTTTTAAAGATAAAAATAAAAAGAGTTGAATAGGAAGATTTGGCTGTGTCCACAGTAAAAGGTCTGGAGAAAGTATTAACTAAGCACAAAGAGCAGATTGGTCATTTCAAAGTATATATATATATATATATATATATATATATATATATATATATAATTATATATATAAATATATATAAAAAACCACTTTAAAATTAACTGATGAAGATGGGAACATTGGCACATTCCTATAATCCTGGTGCTCAGGAAGCTTATACAGGAGAATTGCCCTGAGTTTAAGGCCAGTATGATTGATAGTTTAATGTCTGTCGAATGACACAAGCTAGAATTGTTTGGCATGAGGAAACTACAGTTAGAAAGCTGCCTCCATAAAACTGGCTGTGGGAATGTTGGTGGAATATTGTCTGATCCATGATTGATGTGAGGGTGTCCAGTCTACTGAGAGTGTGAGTGCCACACCTGGGCAGGTGGTGCTGGACTCTATAAGAAAAGTAGACCGAGAAGCCATGGAGAGCAAGGAAGAAAGCAGCATTTCTCCATGGCCTCTGCATCTGTTCCTGCCTCCAGGTTCCTGCCTCCAGGTTCCTGCCTCGACTTCCTGGATGATGACTTGTGTCTACAAATTATAAGGTTTGAAATAAACCCTCTCTCCACTTGTTGGTTTTGATCATGGTGTTTTATCACATCAATAGAAACCTAACTAAGACAGTCAGTATGGAATATGTAGAAAGTAACAGGCCATCCAGAGCTATATAATAAGACTCAGATTCAAGAATTATTTTTTTCCAATTTTGTAGATTGTGCAAAAGTTGGCTCTGGCACTAATTTGACCTGGAAGTCTGTATTTGCTGACCTCGAGTATAGGCTCCAAACAGAACAACAAAGCATCTCCTCATTCCATCTACTTAGAATTAACAACATCTGTGCCCTTTTATGTATCGATGCTTCAATTTTTCAATATCTGCACAGTCTAGTAAATCCCAAGCCAAGATATGTAATTAAAGTAGATCTGAGTAGGTAATGCCCAGAGATGCTCAGGGGAAGCAAAATCATCATTTCTGAAGAATGGACTCTCATAAAGTTTACAATAGCCAAGGAGGAACTCAAAATGAATATTTTAAAATATGAGGGAAATCACCACCGAGAGCCTATATTGGTATCAGTTATTTAAAACATTAGAAAAGATATGCAAAGAAAGAAGCCAAACAAATAAAAATAAAAATAAAAAATCAGAACCACAGCAATTAGAGGAGAGCAGGTCAGTGAGATAGCTCACTCAGGAAAAGATCTCTTGCACAGGTCTGACAATCTGAGTTCAATCTCTGGAACCCATGGAGGAAACAAAGAAGTGATTTCAAAAAGGTGCTTCATGGTCTCTACACATGTGTGCTATGATGTGCTAAACACACACACATATACACAAAGCACACACATACATACATACATACATACATACATACATACATACATATACAAACACAAATGATGTATAAAATCAAAATTTTAAATACTAGAAAGCAAATTTAGAAATCCTGAGGCATGATTTATTTTTTTAAATTCATGAGTGTGTGAACACACATACATATGTGTGTGAGAGACCCAAGCACAGTCTTGCGTGTCACCCTCAGGAACATCTTTTATCTTCTTTGAGACAGTCTTTTATTGACCTTGAGCTCACCCACTAAGCAAATTGGGACCCAGAAATTATTTTTCTCTGCCCCTTACTTTTGACTCCCTGCCGGAGTAGGTTCTGAGGGCCAAACACACGTCTTCTTGCTTTCAAATCAAGCATTTTGCCAACTGAGTTATCTCTCTAACCCCCTGAAACATAATTTCTAATAATATCTCAATAATTAAAATTAGAAACTTAATGACTGAATTAAGGACTATGCACATATGGTAATTTAGAAGAAAGAAGGCAAAGAATTGAACACATAGAGAAAAGGATTGAAAGTATAAAGTACTGATTATAAGGTATAATATGGAATGAGGTGGATTCTATTTTACTCTCATTTGATCATCTTGCAGAACGTGAAGAATAATGGGAGGCATGAGAAGAATTAGTCAAGTGCTGAAATAATCAGATTTCACATTCATTTACTTTAACTGTCTATATTATATATGCTGAGATAAGGTTTCATGTACCCTAGATTGGCCTTGAACACTCCATGGAGCTAAGGGTGACATTGAACTCCTGATCTTTCTGCCTCTGTCTTCTAGTTTCAGGGATTACAGGTGTGTTCTATCATTCCAGCTAAGCAGTTAGGACATATCATATATTCAGAGTAGGTAGAAATTTCAACTAACAAAGTTATATAATTGAAAACTACAGAAATCTAAAGTATGGCATGTCAATCTCAAAGGAGAGAAAGTCCATTTTACCTAGAAAGGAATAAAAATTGGTTGATAATATAGCTAAAGAACATAAATCCATAATACGCTAAAGCATTGAGAATAAAAATCTGGTTGATATAGAGTTGTGTTCTATTTGTTTTAGAACACAGAAGCAAAATAAAGGTATTTTCATGAGAAGAAATAAAAGCCTCGTGTTCACTGTTAATAGACCCTTTCTAAAGTCTGTACATTTTTTTTTTGAAACCAGCCTTGATCCTATTGTTTTCATAGTTGCTCAGAACTCATGGCAAGCCTCCTGCCTCTGTCTCTCCAGTCCTGATTTTACATAGTCTTTCCATGCTCAGCTTGAAGTGTGTACTTCCACCAGGAGGAAAATGGTCTCATCAGAAGACCATGTGAAGTCATGTCTTCATACATGTATATTCAAAATTTCAAAATAAGTTCATTGTGACTGAAAAGAAAAAGGGGAATGTTTAGATTTGGAATACTAAATTAAAACGTGGAAAGAAGGAGATTGTCTAGAAAGGGCATCATTTTGGGAAAGGATAAACATGACTTGATGAGACTGTCAGTCAAACACACCTTAACCAGAAGCAATGCAAAGCAAAGATACCATGCAGATCCCCAAACTGGAGGACGCTTTCAGGGACACAGCAGGCAAGAATCTTTGGGAAGTTACATGGCTTCAAAGCCACCAACACAGCTCCTTTATGCCTACCTGTCAACATGTGCAGGGCTTCACAGTGTGCTTTCCAAATAAAAGGACAGAACAGGCAGGGACAGGGTCCCATTTCATTCTGTAAAAAGAAACCTTACCTTATGTTCGGGTAGTCGAAGAGTTAAGGAGATATTTTATAGTACTTTCAATATATACTGAAAGTACTATAAAATACTTTATAGTATTTTAATATACTATAATAAATAAATAAATATATAAATAAAATAGCAGCTTTCTTCGCTGAAAATGCACACTGGTAAAACCATTTCAAAGATAAGAGCTTCTCTGTTATCCAATGCCAACAGTGTGTCATTAACACTTTGTAGAGACTTTTTTTCTTTGGGGATAGAGTGATGGCCCAGGACTCTGCTTTTCCAGAGTACCAGAGGATCTGTTTCTAGTATCCAAGTTGGGGATCCCACAATAAATAGCCTTTAATTGGGGCTCCAGGGGATCTGCCACCCACTTGTGGCCTTTGTAGGCAACAGGACATACATGACATATTTTATTCAGACACAACACAAAGTAATTCTTTCGAAAAATAATATTTTTTCAATTCTCTTACTGTTTTATAGAGTTGTTCTCACCTCTCACAGAGGGAAAAATTTGATTCCTGATTTTTTTTGTCTAATCATTTAATTCCCAATTATCAACCTTAAATATTAAGTTAACTGCTTGATAAAAATGAATCCCCAATTCAACAAATCATAAATTAATTGACCATAGAATTAGTCAATAGTATAAAAGTTTAAGTTGGAATCAAATGTAACAACTTAAAAAAATCAACTTAAAAAATTGCTAGCTCAGCAATTAAGAGCACTGGATACTCTTTTGGAAGACCTTTATTAAGTTTCCAGCACAGCTATCTGTAAGTCCAGTTTCAGGGCATTTGATGCCTCTTCTGACCACTACATGTATCAAACACATATATACTGCTCAGACAAAAGTGCAGACAAGAGTTCAGTAACAAAAATGTAACTAAACTTTTTCCTCATTTGCAATACAACTATGAGCAAATTAACGTGCAATTCCAGACTCTCTTGCAGCTATCATTCTGACAGGGAATGATCATGAGCACTATTCTGATTCTCAAATTTAGAACTGATCTGGGGAGAGAGGCATAGCAAGAGGCAGCTTGGATTTTATAGCATGGTTTGTTGGATGCTGTTGCCTAGGAACCGAAGATTCCTTAGTGTCTCCCACACACAACAGTTGTATCTATACATTTTCTAACAAAACTGTTCTTGCTAACTTAACACTCAATGAATAACATGCATAGATGTTATTGCTTGCAAACATTAGGGAATGGTGTCAATAGCACTTTATACTGTTTGACTCTTTGTTGTCCTTAAATCATTCCACTACTTAAATCATTCATTGAGCCAGTGAAGTCACATCCTATGGTTGTTGGTCTTGTTTACTTAGGGATTTCTAAGTCTCCTTTACATCTCATTATCTTTTCATAGAGTTTATGTGCTGTATTAATTGCCTGGTCTTTCCTTTGTGGTATGATGTTCCACATAATACCTACCAACCACATGTGGGTAGTTATGTTCATCCCTATGTGAGTTAAATAAAGTTTAGATTTTGTTTCTTAGTTTTTCAACAGCTACCTTTTAAAGTGTCTGACAATTAAGCAGCATTTAGTAATAGTAAAAATCTGAAAGATTTGAACACATTGTGATGTTGATTTTGTTTTAATCCATTTTGCTTTCATTGGCTGCATGAATTTGAGATTATTCTTGTTTAAGTTTTTTCAGACAATTTTCAACCATTTGCCTTTTTTTCATTCTCACTATTTTTTTCATTTGGGACTATAAGTTGTTTCATGAACATATATATTTCTAGCCAACCAATCTGTGGACAAAAGACAAAATTAAAATGAACATGAGAATATTGCATTAATTAAGCCAAATAATAAAAATGAAATATTTAATTCATGTAATATAGAAATTATGCATTTTAAATAAAATGTGTAGTCTCATGTACTTATGCTAATAGAACAGGAAGCCAAAGATTATTGTACTAATTATTAAACTAAAGAAATAATTTAATAATAAAAATAAAATTAAAAATGACAAATGGAAGGACAATATTCTATATTATTTATAACAATGCACTCATTGACTTCTTTCCTTTTTGTTTGCTCTGAGTCTCAAAGCTTGTCACAAGGTCACAGGTAGCTGAGGAGAGCCTGTCTTCAGGCCTAATTCTTTCTGGTCTAGGCATCCTGACTCCCTGTAGCCCTCGCCCTGGTCTTTCCTTCAATCACAACCTACTTATGAAAGCTTTTCTGACTCCTGATAACACAATTTCAGTCCTTCTCCTAAACTATATACTCTGATATATTTTTCTATTTATTATATGTAATACTACATGTAATCTGCAGATTACATTCAGCATAGCACATTCTTTTGCAAAGTTCTGTTATCTCTCTCTTTAAATTGGAACTCAAGTCCCATCAGGCAAAGGATGACTGAACTTTACCTTGTAGCATCCAGAACTGTTGTGATGTCTGTTGAGTAGTTGGAGATCAGAGAATATGTGTTAAGACAATTCCATTACTAGATGTGATGATAAGCTGCAGTTATAGAAAAGCAAAGTTAAAAATTACTTGCTTGGAACACGAGGAATAGCAGGTTTAAGAGAAGAGATGTTAAAAGTCATGGGGATATTTTATTTCAATGAAGTTGACAAACCCTAGAGGATGAATGTATCCACTTATAGTTAGTGTTTTGGAGGCTGGAGAGAGCTCAGTGGTTAAGAGCACTTCTTGCTTCTGCAGAGGAAGCAGATTTGCCTCCCCACTCACTTGGTGGTTTACAACTATCTGTAACTCCCATTTCCAGGCAGCCTGGCACTCTCTTCTGACCTCTGCAGGTACCAGGTATTCACAGGATACACATACATACAGATAGATAGATATATATGCAGGAGGAACACTCATGCACATGAAATAAATTTTAAAAATAGGCATTACTTATAAAAATTTACTAAGAAGAAACAGCCTGGAAAGAGAGGATTTTATATTCAAGCCTGTTTTCCTGTTGCCTGTGTTCCAGTGAAGAACTTCACAAGAAGACATTAAGAGCCCCTGGCTTAGAATGACCAATTTCAGAAGACCACTGTGATGGTTTGTATATGCTTGGCTGAGGGAGTGGCACTAATAGAAGGTGTGTCCTTGTTGAAGCAGGTGTGTCACTGTGGTTGTGGGCTTATCCCTCATTCTAACTGCCTAAAAACCAGCCCTTTCCTAGCTGCCTTTGGAACAAGAGGTATAACTCTTAGCTCCTCCAGTCCCACATCTGTCTGGATAATGCCATGATCCTGCCTTGAAGATAATGGGCTGAACCTCCTCAACTGTAAGGCAACCCCAATTAAATGTTGTTGTTTTTTTTTTTTATAAGAGTTGTCTTGGTCATGGTATCTCTTCACAGCAGTAAAACCCTAACTAAGACAACCAGTGATGATTAAGAAGCCATGGCTGGTCAATGAGTTTCCCAAGCCTCACTGTGGAATTACCCAGGAGGTACAGCAAAACTTGTCCAAAATCCAGTTGTGTGAAGTGCTTCACCCTTTTATGCATGGATGAAAATGAATGGAATTTTTAATGAAAATACATCAAGTAGTTCTTGCAAACGAAACAACACTTAAATTTCTCTTTAGTTTAATTTGATGAGGTATTTGAGGAATGAATGATTTACCTCTTTCCTAAATCAGATATAAGACCAGAAAGAATGACTTTTCAATGCCTCCTTTTCCTCCACCTCCTGCTTCTTTGCCTCCTCCTCCTTCTGTCTGTCTCTCTGTGTGTTATATGTGATGGCATGATGTGAATATACATATTCACATTTCAGCTGCTGTGACACACATGGATATATATGCATGTGCATGTAGACTAGAGTTCAACATAGAGTGGCTTTCCTTAGTTTTTGAGACAGGTCTCCTACTGAACCTCGAGCTCACCCATTCAGTTAGGCTGTCTATTGAGGAAGCCCTAGGAGGATTCAACTGTTTCTGTTTATGTGATTTTAGCTAGAAGGTAAGATCGGAATTCAAGTCCGAAGGTTGCTATCAACTGGCACAACACCTCAACCATCCTTTTAGCTGATATGCTCTTTGATAATTGATACTAGATTAAAAGAGTATCAGCAGGGACAGCTGGAAAGGATGTGACAGCTGTAAAAGTATCAAGGGACATGGAGCAAAAAGAGGAAGGGAAGAATAAAAAGGCCAACTTCTTAATGGAGTAGTGGCCCAAGGATCACGTTTGTATTCTAATAGAGGCTTAACACTTTATCTACAGTTATAAAAGGAATGAAAAAAAAAGACCTTTAAATAGTATTTAGAACTGGCTGGAAAATAAATCAAAACTGGTGGAAGAATGTGCACCTATAAATCCCTGTATTTAGTACCAAGAAGCTAAAACATATACTGCTAATGGACTAAGAAATGCAAATATTTATTTAGAAACCCTGAAATAACCAGCAAACAAATTAAAAGTAAAGTAGATTAAAGTGATTTGTTTCCTAGAGTGTTAGTGATGGAGAGTTTGATGTTGAGGTGAGTGGTGATTTTTCTTTTTTGAACTAAGAATTCCACTGCTCTGCCTCCCCAGTGCTGGGATTTTAGGGGTGTGTGACCACACCAGGTATTGCTTTAGTTCATAACTTTTCCTGCACAATTTAGTCAAGGTGCTTTGGTTTAGAGAATGAAAAGCTGAAAAGTGATGGTACTGAGTCGCAGGTTAAGTTGAATTAAAGGTTTCACACAGGCATTGAGTCCTCTAAACCTGTCAGACCCCAGGAAGGCAGTCTCAACGCACGTCACCAGATTTTAGCACTTTCTCTCCTCTGTACAGAGGAATCTTCTGTTTTTAAGGGTCCTCTCTCTCCCTTTTCAGTCTCCAGTGTTTCCTCTGGTGTGAGTCTCCCTCTCTGCTTTTCACCTTCTCTTGGTGAAACGCAGTGGCTAGGCCTAAAATGTCAACTCAGAATTATCTTTTCTGAAACGTCTTCCATGTTCACCTTCTTCCCTCATCTGTCAGATTTCTTTCATGCGTCCCTTAGGTCCTATTTATTAGCTCATTCTTATTTTGAAGTTGGACCAGGCAGTGGTGGTGCACACGTTTAATCCCAGCACTTGGGAGGCAGAGGCAGGCGGATTTCTGAGTTCGAGGCCAGCCTGGTCTACCGAGTGAGTTCCAGGACAGCCAGGGCTACACAGAGAAACCCTGTCTCAAAAAACAAAAACAAAAACAATTTTTTTTTAAGTTGGCACCTCTGATTAATATCAGTTTCCTTTGGGAGACGTTTGCTTACTCATGAGTATTTCCCTATCCCTTAACTAGCACAAAACATTTGAACAATAAGTCATTACTGAATGAATAAATGATTCATTGATTAGATAAAACACACAATGAGAAAACAACACAGGAATATTGTCCCTTAATGACAATCACTGATCCATTTCTTCTTGTATCTCAAGCTACTAGTGGCCTTTGATGTGGTTCTGAACTTTGAGTTTCATTTCTGAGATATTTCCCCTTTGAGAGAGGGTCTCACGTCTCTCAGGGGGGACTTGAACTCACTGTGTAACCTAGGATCATCTTCAAACGCAGATCCTTCAGTCTCCAAGTAGCAGGGTTACAGGAGCATAGCATTAACCTAGTTTAGAGGAATCTGGTGATCAAACCCAGAGCTTCTTTCTCGCATGCTAAGCAAATACTCTGCTAACTGAGCTACATCCCAACCCTGTAAGACTCTATCTCCCCATTCATCTCCTGTCAAAGGATCATTAGCTATTCCTGAGATACCCCACCACTGATTTTCATGATCACTCTCAGCTCTCTACTGCCTCCCTCCCTACACCTGATCTCCATCCCCATCCCCCTCTCACTGGGCTGCCTTGTTGGGTCTCACTATGAGAGGGTACTTAGACCTGCTGGTACTGGGTTTCCCAGAGTGGGGTGCTACTCAAGGGTACCTTCTCCTTTTCCTCAGAGAAGGGGATTTGTAAGGATAGGGCTGGAAGAAGGGAAAGGAGGGGTCTGCCATCGGAACATAAAATGCATAAATAAATAAATTAATGAAAAAAAAAGAATCGCTTGCTATGGTATAGTGAATTATTGTTCCCAGCTATTTTCCATCTCAATGAAAGAGTTATTGGTTTGTTATGGCTGTTCATATGATAGGATCGTTCCTGTCACAGAGCAGGGAGTGCTGCTTGCAGGTGCATGTTCATGTGCCTTTGTGTATTCATGCAGGGGTCAAAGGAAGATGTATTACTAGGTGTCCTGCTCCATCACTGCCTTATTCCTTGGACACAGGGACTCTCATAGAACTTAGTGCTAGGCTGGCAGCCAGCAAGCACCAGTGGTACTCCTGTCTGCCTCCACAACGCTGGGATTGCAGGTACCAGCAAGATACTTTGACCCACATCTGGCATTTTATGCAGGTGCTAGGGATCTGAACTAAGGTCTTCATGCTTGTGCAGTAAGCACTCTTACCCACTTATCCCTCTATCCTCAGCAATAAAACACTTAAACGCATCACTATATGTAAATTTTTTAGGGTTTGACTTTAGCTGCTAATGTTGGTGGCTCAGGTTCAACGATGGATGCTTGATTTGAAAGGCAGCTGACAAAGCAGTAATATAACCCGGAAGAGACCTAACTCGTGGTATTTCTTTGATAAAACTAAGCAGATTAGCCAGGCATGGGGTATCCCTTTAGTCCCATGGGGAGACAGAAGTAGGCAAATTTTTGTGAGTTCGAGGCCAGTCTTGTCTACACAGAGAGTTACAAGCCAATCACAGCCACATAATTGAAACCTTGTCTTGAAAGAAAGCAAAACAGATAGACAGACAGGAAGAAAGAAAAAGGGAGAGAGAGAGAGAGAGAGAGAGAGAGAGAGAGAGAGAGAGAGAATGGAAGGAAAGAGAGAGGGAAAGAGAGAGGGGGAAGGAAGGAGGGGAAGGAAGGAAGAGAAAAAACAACTAGATGCTTAATATCTGACATACCATTCTGATACCAATTAATTACATAATATGCCAAATAGATCTAAAAGTAGCTCACAGCTTATTAGCTGGAAGCTGGAAATAAGTGTTGTCATCAGAAATTACATAATTTAAGCATGATGATTAACTGTCCTGGGTCAGTCTTGTGGTGGCAGAGACAAGAAAGGGGGCTGAAAGAGTGAAGAGTTGTTTAAAAGACAGGATCCATGTTTCATTTCTAATTCTGTGGTTACTTGTCAGTCTCAGCAAAGGGCTTCAAATATCCAGCACTTGTTTCACTCTTTGTTTTCTGTTTGTTTGTTTATTCTTAAATCATGAAGGGATAAAAGAATATTCTCCCCTTTTTTTGTTAGTTTGAAAGCATGCTCCTCCTGAAGTAGATAAATGTAAATCCATGAAGTCTTGGAAAGCAAAGACAGACTGAGCTATCTCCCAACATACACCATGCATCCAAGTTCAAAATATGACATGTTAATTTCTTACAGATAGAATATACTTACCCACATTCTCCTCGGAGAACATGCCTCATTTGCCTTTGCATCCCATGGTTGCTATAGATTCTTTTCTGAGATAAATGACTAGTCACTCTCCTTTTTCTAGCTTTATTTTTCTGTTTTAATATCTTAAAAAAACATCATTTTTCTTCCATCACTTCATATAAGTCACACAATTCTTCATGACACAAAATCTAGTCTTATAAAACCAAAACCATCTTTTATCAATACTGATGGGATTTTTTATATTCATTGCTTGGTTCAATTTTCTTGCTCTCATTATTTAATGTATATTATTATATAGATTATAATTGATAAATGTACAAAATAATCATGTTTTGTTCTGTTATGGTTTTAAATATCATCCTTCAATATTTATGACAACAAAATCCAGTGGTTTGTAGTATGGTAGACTCAATTGGAACTTCTCACGTGGGGTTTTGGCAATTAGTTTCTTATTAAGTAAATAAAGTGGGTGATAATTTGCTCACCAACTTGCTTTTCAAAAATAGGCCTAGTGTCAGTGTGAGCTTAGGGCTTGGGGTAGCATTAAAATCCCTGTGCTCCAGTGTATGGGGGAGCACTGTCAGCGTGGTAGATTACTTCATCTAATGGGCTCTCAGAAGGATGGATGCTGATGTGGCGGCTTGTAGCTATACATTAGCACTGCTTGTGTTAGAGTCAATTGCTGCCTGACCTTCCCTCCCAGCAGAGGCAGTGTGGTGTCATCTGCACATCGTTTAGTCACATTAAATCATGTCACTTAAAGGCCCTCGGAATGGGAATGAGTTCACCTGATGCTTAGGAAAGAAATGAGCCAAGCTTCTGAACTACATGTCCACACTCATTTGCGTTCTCCAATTTTCATATTGCTTTAATTCTTCCTTTTCTCAGTGGGTAGTGACACGTGACAGACACGTCAGAGTTGGGTAAAATTTTCCCACTGTCAAAACTAGAATGTCATTAAAGCAAAAAAAAAAAAAAATTCCTAGGATCATTTAACTTCCATATTTATACACCAAACAGGTCTGAAGGTTTGAGGCTGAGCTATCTTTCTTCTCTGGGTATGGGTATGTTTGAGCCAATATGGCCAAGAAGCTCTGCCTTGCCAATGTATGCTCATGGAGAGGGTGAGTAATGTGTGATTCTGAAGGAAAAGGAATGAAACCAGCAAGTCTGTGGTAAGTCCTCCTCTCAGCCAGTGGGTGTGTTCATGTCCTAGTCATGTGCAAGCTCAATACTCTGTGACCCAGGACACAGAAATCTTATTTGATTTTTTTATTTAGAAATGGGCATATTATTAGTCTAAAAGGCAGCAGTATGGTGGCACAAGCCTTTAATCTTAGCACTCAAGAGGAAGAGGCAGCATGGTCTACAGAGAAATTTTAGTACAGCCAGGGCTACAAAAAGAAGCCCTGACCCCCCCAAAAGAAAAAAAGAGAGAGGAAGAGAGAGGGAGAGAGAGGGAGAGAGAGGGAGAGAGAGGGAGAGAGAGAGAGAGAGAGAGAGAGAGAGAGAGAGAGAGAAAGAATGAAAGAGAAAAAAATCTATAAGGCCAATCAGGATATTCTGATTCATTTTATTTATTTATTTTTCTTTTGCAGTGAATAGGACAGGATTGCCCTTTGAAAGGCATACGATTATAAATATGCCAAAGACTACAGTGACTATCTTAATAATAATACAGGACGGACCTGCGCAATAGTTGAAGACTGGGTTCATCACACTGGAACTTACGAATAAGAACAAGATTTCTAGGTCCCTGGCTTAAAATGACATGAACATATTTAAATGTTTTTACTTCCTTCCTTAGTTGTTCTCAAACTGATCTTGAACACACCAACTCTAACCCGACTTTAGAGTTAAAAGACATCTCATCCAAGAGCCCTGTTCCGGATCCTAGGAACTCCTAGGAACAGGCATCCAAGACTCAACAGATAATCCTGGTGTGTTAAAAATTGGAAAGAAAAATGGGTCTGGGGAGATTTGTCAGTTGGTCACACAAACAGGAGGACCTGTGTTTGGATTCCCCCTACCCCTAGGATTCATGTAAAAAGTCAGGTGTGGTATCACGTGTCTATACTCCTTGGCCAAGAAGATCAACAAGGTTTGTTGGGCAGGCAAACTGTATGGGTGAACACCAGCTTCAAAGAGAGACCTTGTTTCAAAAAATAATGTGGAGAAGACACCTCATACTGACCTGTGGTCTCCACATGTACTTACATGTATGTGCACAGAAATACTGTGTGCATGCAAATACATGTACACACACACACACACACACACACACACACACACACACACACACACA
>JANHMN010000008.1:73035705-73061601 GCA_030674055.1 Rhabdomys pumilio | reverse complement strand
CACACACACACACACACACACACACACACACACACACACACACACACGCCACCACCAGGAGAAATATCACGGCTCTATTGTTCAAAGATTATAGGAAATTTGGTTTAAGAAGCTCTCACAGAATCGTATCTCTCTAGTCTCAGGTCATCCAGGGATCAAATCAGCATGAACTGAGTCACAGGCTCTTTGGATCAGAATGCTGAGAATCTCACTGGGGGACTTATCACTACTAGGATGCCACAGTATGGTAGCTGCTTGAGTTTTCCTAGTACTTTGTGTCAGGTTAAGGACATCATGTAAAACCAAAACTGTTAAGTTTTAGGCTCTATGACCAGGTTTGGAAGAGAAGGTTGTCTTAGTTCTCAACTGAACTTTGTCTCTGTTTTTGACTGGACTCACTCCACTTCAGCGTAGGAAGTTGGCTTTGCTCAATTGACTTAATGCTGGAAACTATGTCATCAAAATAAAAGTACAGCCAGTAAATGGAGCTAGTCTCATTGTAGCAATGTGCTCACCAGCAATAAATAAAACAGAGGCTGGAGAGACCTAAACATTCAAAAGCACTTGCTGCTCTTGCAGAAGCCCTGTGTTTGGTTCTCAGTGCTTACAATGGGCAGCTTCCAATGCCTAAGGTTCCTGTGATGATTCTGGCCTCCACGGGCACCTGTGTGCATACCCATACAGAACACAATTAAAAATAATACAGACAAATATTTTGTAAAAGAAATACAAAATGAGGGGTGAGGAGATATTTCATTGGATAAGAGCATGAGATGCTTTTGTAGAGGACCTGGGATCAGTCCCTAGCACCCACATGGTGACTCATAACTATCTGTAACTGCTATTCTAGCTCCCATTTCCTCTTCTGGTCTCTGAGGGCATCAGGCCTGCAGGGGTACATGGACATACATGCAGGAAGAACACACACACCCTTTTATACTCAGGTGGCTTTTGTCAATTGTTGTGTCACAGTAATGTGAAAATTAACTAATATATTTATGAATGAAGAATTTTTCATGGAAATGCAGTGAACTATCCTTACTTTTGTTGTAACAAAAGATATCGCCATGGGTGCAATGCTGATTTGGAACATTTTCAATTTCTTAGGAAACTTTCCTCTGAGAGAATGCATTCTTGGAAACACAAAACCCACAATCTGGTAAATTATTGCCCTAAATTACACAAATAATTATCTTTGTATAAATATTGTATAGTTAACAAGTTTAGGTGTCATTGCCAGAAACTGATTAACTAATTGTTAAATCTAGATTATCAAAGGTAAATCTATTAGCCTAAGATGACTGATTTGCAAGGAGATTGATAAAATTCATAACTATCGATACTATTACATATTATTTGAAGTCACTTTTTAGAACCTATGAGTCTAAGGTTCACACAGACTAGAGGAGATGTATAGGCTGTGACGTGTCGAGCTTTGCTGGGTGTGAGCTTCCCGTGGGAGGATAGGTAGTGTACTCTACAGTCTTACTTCCCGTAGTTATGTACATGCTCTGAAGTTCCATAGCACCTAACAGTCATTCAAATAATAAATTATCTGGGACTGAATATAAAGGTAAAAATCCCGATTGAATGGAAACCTTCAAATGGTTGCTGCTGGTTAGTCGTCGCTGGCTGTTGAAGCCTGTAAACAAAATGGAGAGAACACAAGAAATTTTGATATCACTCCTACTGGTCACTTGTGTGATTCTTTTTCCAACAAAGTAGCATCAATAAGCAAGCAAACATGAACTTTGATGTCAAACAATCATTGGTTAAAATCCTAGTGGTACCGGAGTAATTTCTGGAATGCAGGGTGTGTGTTGAGTGATACATACTATTTTGTTTTGTTTTTAATGTGAAGTGAGGGTAGCTGAGAGGTTCGTCTGAGGCTGCTTTGAGATCACAAAGAGTGTGCAAGCAAGCAACACAGGCTGTGCCCAAACTGATGTTCACAGAAATCCCTGAGATTTTTTGTTGATTTTCTGCCTCTGCTCTTCATCCACAGTCCTAAACCGAGGGTCTTGCAGTGCCTACCATACAAACTCTAACTGATCTTCAGGAGTGCAGGCAGATCTGTCTGCAGCTTTGGTGTTTAGGGTTCTCCAGTGTGGTTATCATAGCGCAACTTCAATCAGAAAAGATCAACTTGCTAAGTGGAGAACCTGTACAAGATCAAGCCAATCAAAAGTCCAGCATGACCAGAGAAGGGCTTGTGGAACTCCACCCCTAGCAGGGAGGGGCTTGTGGAACTCCGCCTCTAGCAGGGGGGGGGGCTTGGGGAACTCCGCCCCTAGCAGGGAGGGGCTGGGGAACTCCGCCCCTAGCAGGGAGGGGCTTGGGGAACTCCCTCCCTAGCTGAATTGCTATGGCAATTGGTGGATGCCAAGTTAGGAAGAAGTTTTTCAGCCCTTGTTAGTCTGTCATGCTCCCATGGATGACCCATAGCAGCAGCACCAGCTGAGCTCAGCGGGTTTAAAGTGGTCAAGGAGATGTGGTAGAGGTAGGTTTGGAAGGAGTTGTGGAGAGAGGAGTGGCAGGGCTAGATACAACCTAAATACGTTGTATACACTTATGAAATTCTCAAATAATAAGTGAACAATATATAACAGGGCTGGAGAGATGGCTCAGCAGTTAGGAATGCGCCAGTTCTTCCAAAGAACCTGAGTTCAGTTCTCAGCACCCCTATGTGGTGCTTCATGGAATCTGATACCTTCTGCAGGCATGTTCTCTCTCTCCATCATACACAGCAGTATGTTTGAAAGAAAAAAAACAGTTAGAAGAAAACCAATATATATATAGTTCTCTCTCTCTCTCTCTCTCTATATATATATATATATATATATATATATATATATATATATATCTCGAAAACCATATATAAAATGTGAAGTTGGGAAGGGAATATGGAACGGCAAATTGGGAAAAATTTGGAGAAGGGCGGTGTGGAGGGGATATCATCAAAGTACATTGTATACATGTGTAAGATTCTCAAATATTAAATAAAATAAATATATGTTTAAAACCAATATTTCATATTTTGGAAAAGGGGAATCCTTCATTCCTGGGTGTGGTACGTGTGCTCACCTCTTCCAACCTCAGCTACACTATCTTTTATTCCTTTTCCTTCTTTTATACAACCCTACATTCTGCTGACTTGGGTTTTACTTCCTACTTTGTATTTCTCCACACTGTGTTCCTTCTGCTGTCCATAGCTCCTTCATTGTACCACCTCCTGATTCTCTTTGCTATGACCATCCTTGCTTCCTGACTTCAGAATTGAGACCCTGTCTCTTCTGGAAATTTGCCGCTAGTGCGATATAAAGCGTTTGTCATAATGAGTACGAGTTGCTGATTAGTTACATTTGCCTCTACTTTAGAAAGTGTTTAAACCAAAGAAGGATAAAATCAGAAATCTAGACACAGCCCCACACAGTATGCATGCTCTGCCCTGAACGCTATAGTGATGGGAAGTGGAAAAGTAAAGCTTAAAAGACACACAATACTTTAAAGGCCCATTTCCCAATGTACAGGGCACAGAATCAACCCACTGTGCTTTCCCCTTGTGTACGTGGGAAGGGGAGGAGGAGGAAGATGGAGAAGATGGGGCTCTTTGGTATGTGAACAAGTGCACACGGATTTTCCAGATTATCCAGAGAGCCACAATTGTGACAGAAGAACAGACCTTGAAGATAATAGTTATTATTGAGGCACCCAGGCATGAAGTTATAAACATTACCACCCTGGTGCTGCCTCCCCAGTCCTTCAAAAATGCCACTTCTGTAAGTGGATCTGTGCAGCAAAGGCTGCTACAGAGTGCCAGTCACCCAGGAAAGGCAGGAAGTAGATCCTCCAGTAAAGCCACTGCCAGTATGTTGCTACACGTTTTAGTGGGAGGAGCATGGGGGTGTAATAATCCAATCCTCGAAGAAACAGGATAAATTCTGCTTTCATAGCTAGACCTACTTCCTTGGATTGTTCTGTAGAAAAGTTAGAAGTGGGGCTCAGAAGACAGCCCAGTCTATAAAGTACTTTCTGTGTAAGCATGACCACCTGAGCTTAGGTCTCTCGGGCCCATGTATAAAAAGAAGCATGGCATGGTGTGTCCATAATCCCAGGACTTGGGAGGCAGAGATGGAAAGATCCATGGGAATTACTGGTTAGCCAGCCAGCTTGGCTCGATCAATGAAAGACTGTGTACAAAATGTAATATGGAGAGTGACTGAGAAAAATTCTGGATGACAAGCCCTGCTCTTCATACACATGGACACACATGGACACACACACACACACACACACACACACACACACACACACACGTCTATAGATAAGCAAATTAATAAATAAATACCCCAGTTCCAGAAAGCCCACAGATATACAGGGGAAAAGGCACAATCTAAAATCTAAACTTTGCAAACCTAACTAGTCATCTTTATTTCAAACACAGTCTCTCCTACTAATTTGTGTTAATGTAGCAACAGCCAAGCAGTTACCAGCATGCATTGCTCTTACAGAGGACCACACTCAGTTCTCAGCCCCCATGCTGGGTAGCTCACATCACCTACTGCTCTAGCCCCAGGATATCCAACTGTTCCCACTTCTATTCTCCGATGGAAACTGTGCTCGCTGTGGACACATCCGTACACAGACACCCGTGAGTACACGTCATTAAAAAGAAAATACAACTTGTTATAAAAGTTATGAGAATGAAGTTCGGCACAATCTAAACATGCCTTTGTAGTATTTTAAATGTTCTTATTCACTGTGCACTTAAAAGGAAGAGGCCGTTTTAGGACAGACACTTCGCCAGAAGTGGTTGTTACAGTAATTAAGTGATTTTGTATAACTCTTCAGTTTTTGACATAAGACTCCCTCACTTAAGTATTCTCTGTCTGCAAGCGGTGGCATATTTGTGATTGTTTTCTCTGTGATAGAGAAGGGCGCACACAGTTAGCTCAGTGTGTGGACGCCTAAGTGTTACTTGCTTAGAAGAACTCCGCAGCTTAATCAGGTGGGATGAAGTGACAGGCGCTTTCCTTATCTTCTCTCTATAAAGGAATATTCAATCTCCCCAGCAGCACCTCTCTCTCTTCCTCTCAGATAATGGTAGAGGCATCAAATCAAGAACGTCTTACTGGTACTGTGTAGGGAGCTTTGATTCCAACTGTGGCTGCCCAGTCCGAATTTGTCCCCCATGGTTTGCAGCAATGTGGCTCCTGTTCCCTGTTCCATCTGATTGAAGGGAGAAAGTTTTCCTGGCCTGGCCCCATTGCCTCCTCTCATTTCAATGGGCGCATTAAGGTATCTGTTCTGTGCAAAGACAAGAAGCAGGACTCCTGTCATTAGCTCTAAAAGCAGAGCCTCAAGCCAACAAAGACAACAATCATTTTTCTTTTTGTTTCTTTTTTTTTCTCCTTTTCGATTTACTTTTTTTTTTTTAAATAAAGTTAAAGGGAGGCCAGTCGAAGCTTTATCTTGTCTGCCCAAGCTCCATTTTCCTGTTCCGGATGTGCCTAAGATTATGTATGAGATCTGACACCCATCTTTCCAGGCTGTAGGATCCTAGCAGAACAAACATTGCAAACAAGAGCCAGGCATTCTTCACAGACTGCCAGGGAGTGCTCACCACCTACCTCACCCTATCCCCATCCTAAACAGTACAGGATTTTATAATAAGTGAGTGAAAGTTTAAAAATGATTTTTGATAATTAATAGTAAAGAGATGGGAGTTCGACACATGTGCTTGGTTAGTCATTTCTGATCACTGTAAAATGCAGTTCATATAGTCATGAACTCTCAAGGAACTCCTAAGGGGTAGTTACGTCTCTTTCTCCCTCCGTGTGTACCTCCTTTCCTGCAACCATCCTTCCTCTCTCTCTCTGCTACCTTTCCCCTCTCTCTCTCTTTTGTCTTTCCTCCTCCCCTCACCTTTTCTTCTATTGAGACAGGGACTCCTTGAACTCAGGAATACCTTCACTCACTACACAGGTAACTATGTTCTTTGATTTCAGATCCTTCTACTTTAGCACCTCAAGGTTTGGGGGTCACAGTTATGCACTACCCTGCCCAGCTCAAGAAGAAAATATAATCGTAAAATTTACTTCACATATTCACAAACAATTAAACATTGAATAAAAGTTATGGAGCTGCCATACAAAGTTTTTTTTTCTCAATTCCAGTATTCTCTATCCTACCTCAAAACTGTATTTTACAATTAATCGTGGAGAGGTGTTTTTGTTTAATGAAAAAAATTAAGCATGTCATAAAGCGTAAGGCAACCACGGAAGTTGAAAATGGTAAGATATTTGGTTGATTTAACAGAAAAAAAAATAGATTTCTATTACAGTAATAACTAGTTTTTTTTTTTTTTGACAGTCTTATGACCCAGGTGGCTTTGTAGTCTTGGTGGAAAACATTGAGACCCTTGATTGCTCTGTCTCTTGGATCCAAGTGCTGGGATTGCAGGCACACTATCATGCCTAGTGTATGGTTGTGGGGATCCAGCTCCGGGCTTTATGCATGCTACGCAAGTCTTGTACTAACTGGGTTGTGTGCTCAGCCCATAGGGATGAGTTTTAGCTGTACTATCCCACACTGTTATCTTTCTATGTTTCCTCTTCTGACTCATCTTTGTCCTTCTTGCTTGCTAGTGAACATGTGCTTGCTGAATGCAGAAGGAATCTTGTTCTCACTTCCCACTGTGTTGTCTGCAGAAGTTAGAGAGAGAGCATGTTTGCTGGTATATTTCTGCCCCTTAGCAAACTCATGGTTATTGTACCACGTGTCTTCTCTTCACTGGTAACAGTCAGTGTTCTGTTACCCAATGCAACATCTTCCTTAGAGACAACTGCAAATGACTGACATAGTCAACTTTCATATTGCGTGTGATGGCTCAATGATGTTGAAAGTCACCAACTAAAGAGGCAATTGTACTGTTAGAAGGAACAAGAGGCTCACCTCTGTAATAAAGCAAACCCCAGTGAGGTGACTCAGTGGTTATTTGGAACCAGGCAAATAATTCCTAGGTTTTGCTTGAATACTTGTCTTGTTTTTCAATTCTCTTGGTTGCTTTATAGGCACAACCTAAGTCCAAACGTTGCTCCCTGGAAATGAACAAAATGAAAGATCTGGGGCTGCTGCACAGAGAAATGTCCCTTTGTGGCTGACATGTTCTTTTTCTGTGCCAGTTAAGTTCGAATCCCCCTACCCCCCAATAAAAGGTACCTTTTGCTCCTATGCAGACTCACAAAAGAGACAACACAACAGGAGTATGCATCTCTTAGGCTCAAATTGAGTTACTGTGGATTTGTATTTAACTCTTTGGTGATGTTTAGTCACCAATTTGAAATGTTTGCCTGACATACTGTAAAAGCCTGTTATCCCCAAACTTCAAGGTGAAGGAGAAGGTTCATGAACATCTTCAAGAAAACAGAGCCAACATTGCTTATCACTCCCCTGGACTTCTCCCCTGGGCTTGGCAAAATTCCTAATGTTAAACATTGAAGTTGAGTGTTGCAGACAATCCTAGAGTCATGGTGGAATTCTTTATTTTACATCCTCTGGCTTTCCTAGAGTTCTCTTTGTCTGTCTTCATGACATCCTGGTAAAATCTGTGTGTGTCGGGGCCAGCCAGTTACCACCCGATTCCATTTGAATTTATTTTAGATAATTAAATTATCTTACATTTAAAATTTTATTACATTTTTGTAGAGTTTCATTTCAAAGTGGAGGAGATGTTTGCTCTGCATGCCAGACAGCACTGCCCTTTGACAGTTCACATTTATTTCCTTAGACTGAAAAGATTCAAGGATTTGAGGCAAAATTAACTAAGAATAGTTTGTGCCAGGGAAGAGTCCTGCTTGTTTTGAAGACCTTTTTAGTGTAATGTTTGTGCATAGTAGGTCCTCAATGAGCACAGGTGACTACTAATTCAAATCATTATTGCCTATTCATATAGCTATTATAAAAGTAAAAACTATATGGAAGAAAAGCAGTACATCTATTTATTATATTTTTTTAAAAAATAAAAACATGCTTACAGTGAATCACAGATATGCAGAAATCCATTATCTGTTTTCTTTGAACCTGAACCTCAGTATTACATGTAAATGGACTTGTTTACATTAATAGCATCCAGTTAGGAGTAAATTTCCAAAGCCCTGTACAATAATTGGATTGGGCATAATTTACATGCTGGATGCTTCTTTGAAAGCAGGCTCTTTCACAAAGGTACAAGCTGAAGCAGAGCACATCCCTCAGAATTCTCAGAAGAGATTCCCCTTGTATAAAAGCACACACACATTGTGGTGGAGATAATGTCAGAGCTTAATGCGGACAAATAACGCTCCATGTGCTTTTCTTTCTTTTGGCTCATTTACTGCCATATGCTACTTGAGCAATGGAAGCTGATTTGTTATGGAGAGAGAAGAGGGTGCAGCCCCAATATCCGACTCAGCTACCAAGCCTTCCATTCACTGGGTCTAGAATGACTGTGGAGTGTGCTCCGTTGTGTTGCGCATCTCTGTGTTATTAGATTTCATTTGGCGTGTCCCCTATAAGCGTTTGAGGACAGAATTTAGTTTTATTTCTTTATTATCCAGTTGCTGAATAGTGAAAAATTTTCCAAATTTGGAAATGCCTAAAAATTGTGCCGTTCTGATAGCACTAAATTAATTAATATTTAAACATTTTTATCTCCAGAAGAGAATGCTATTAAGGAATTTCTGGTTACCCAAAATACTCATATTTATCCTCACTTTTATATGATATCAAACAGAACTGTGAATTAAATATTAATTTAAATTATTCTAAAGTGTATCAAAAATTCTATTAATTATCTAAATTATTCCATGTTATGAAAGAATCTAGGATACAAATAACAAACTTTATCAATATTTAAATAGAAGTGAATTGAGTAACTTATTCAATACACTGACGAGCCATGTGCACAGCTCAAATCTGAATAAATAAAAACCATGTTTTGCTGTTTATTTTATGTTCTCCCAGAAGACAAACTGATTCTAAGACACAAAATAATTAGCAGTCAGATAAATGGCAGCCAATCACACATAGATCTGGCTTCACTTTGCTGGGGGTTATGACGAGGCTTCATGGCGGGATAAAAATAAATCTAACTGACAGTTCTTTATAGACTCACTACCTCAATTAGTAACTTCTCCAAACAATTTAGGCTGATTTGATACTGACCAGCAAAGTTAAGGCAGCTTTCCTCATTCTTAAATTAAATATTACCTGAGTTCCTGTTGGGTATGAGCCATCACGCAGGAGAATGGCTTTGGCTTACCTTTACCTGAAGGGTTCCTTTTAATGGTGAAGTTTTCAACCACACAGCTTTATAGTTTTCATTCGCTGAGCTGTTCTCTTCATGTTTTGTACAGTGTTGGTGTAAATTAAAACGAAAAGAATAGTCTACTTGAGAGCCCTTTGGTGAATGCTGCTGCTCCTGGGTGCTGTGAGAGGCTCTCTGGAGGTGATTTTAGTTCTGCTGTTTTTTTCTACTCAGCCTTATCCACACCTTCTGGTCTCAGAGAAACACAAGTCGGGGGTGGGGGGAAGACATACAGGACTCTCTTCCTAGAACCATACAAGGAGAACAGATGAATCATGTCCATGAGCGAAGCTTTCTACAGCAACAAATCTATCCTCGTCACAGGGGCCACAGGCTTCCTGGGCAAGGTGCTCATGGAGAAGTTATTCCGTACCAGCCCCCAGTTGAAAGTCATTTACGTCCTCGTGAGACCCAAGTTTGGACAGACACTGCAGGGGAAGCTTTCCAGACACTCAACAGTAAGCTGTCTGAGAGAGTCAAAGAAGTCTGTCCAAATGTGCACGAGAAGATCAGACCCATCTCTGCAGATCTCAACCAGCGTGACTTTGCCATCAGCAAGGAAGATGTGCAAGAACTTCTGTCCTGCACCAATATTGTCTTCCACTGTGCGGCCACAGTGCGCTTTGATGCACATCTGAGAGAAGCCGTGCAGTTGAACGTCACTGCCACCCAGCAGCTCCTGCTAATGGCCAGCCAGATGCCAAAGTTGGAAGCCTTCATCCACATCTCCACTGCCTTTTCTAACTGCAACCTGAGCCACATCGATGAAGTCATCTACCAGTGCCCTGTGGAGCTGAGAAAGATCATTGACTCCGTGGAGTGGTTAGATGACTCTATCATTGAAGAGATGACTCCCAAGCTGATTGGGGACTGGCCCAATACCTACACGTACACGAAAAGCCTTGGGAGAGGTCGTCATGCAGCAAGAAAGCGGAAACTTGAACGTGGCCATTTTGTCAGGCCCTCAACAGTGGGAGCAACCTGGCAAGAGCCTTTCCCGGGTTGGGTTGATAATTTAAATGGACCCAGCAGACTCATTATTGCGACTGGGAAAGGATTTCTTTGGTCCCTAAAAGTGACTCCCATGGCAGTGGCAGGTGTGATTCTCGTTGACACAGTTGTTAATCTCACCATAGCAGTAGGATGGTACACTGCAGTTCATAGGCCTAAGTCAACATTAATCTACCATTCCACATCTGGTAATCTCAATCCCTGTAACTGGTATGAAATGGGATTACAGATCTTGGCGACCATCGAAAAGATCCCATTTGAGAGTGCTTTCAGAAGGCCAAATGCCGACTTTACCACCAACAATTTCTCCATCCAGTACTGGAACGCCGTCAACCACCGCGCCCCAGCCATCATCTATGACTTCTATCTGAGGCTTACCGGACGGAAACCCAGGTTGCTGTAGCTCATGAACCGGCTGCTGAAAACCATTTCCATGCTGGAGTACTTCATCAACCACAATTGGGAATGGAGCACAAACAACACGGAGATGCTTCTGTCAGAGCTCAGTCCTGAAGACCAGAGAGTATTCAACTTTGATGTGCGTCAGTTGAACTGGCTTGAATATATTGAGAATTACGTTTTGGAGGTTAAGAAGTATCTACTGAAAGAGGATCTGGCTGGTATTCCCAAAGCAAAGCAACACCCAAGAAGGCTCCAGAACATTCACTACCTCTTTAACACTGCCCTGTTTCTTATCATCTGGTGCCTCCTCATCGCAAGGTCTCAGATGGCTCGGAACATCTGGTTCTTCATTGTGAGCTTCTGTTACAAGTTCATCTCCTACTTCCGGGCCTCCAGCACACTCAAGGTCTAAGAACAATACACCAGCCCATCATCTGGAACCTCAGATACCTCTAAGGCCGTAAACTGGGTCTTAAGCTAGAAAAGTAACAAGAAGCACGCCCAAGCTTCCCGTCGAGTTGCCATTCCGTCTTCTTCCCTATTCTTGTGTGTGTACGTGTGCATGCTTGGTTGGTTCTTTTCTGCTTTTGGTTCAGTGAGGAAAGTCAGCTTCCTTCTAAGTGCGTACATTTACGAAAACATAACTTCCAGGTTATGTCCCGACACCACCACTACACACTATCACACATGAAGCATGACAGCACTCCTTTTCCTTTATTTAGCTTTCCTTCCCGACAAAACTAATTCCAACTCACTGAGCATGGAAGAACACGTGGCAGAAGCCTAAGCAGGCTAGAGAAAGGCAGCACCAATCAGGGAAGCCTGCTCAGTACCAAGGCAAGAGTCTCCAATCATCATGAACTGTGTGCAGCTGAGCCTCCTCTCCATACCCCACAAGCAGCCTTCTGTGTTAAACACTACCGTCCTGGTTGGGTTGGGGAAAGTGGGCCCGTGCCTATCCTGTTTCTCACCTCTGTCCATCTTAACCCTAAAAGGAACAAACGGTGAAGATAATTACATACCAAGTGAGAACGTAATCCTACACGCACCAGGGAGTCTTGTGTACGTCGTTTATAACATGATTTGGACATCCCTTATTCTACATTCTTAATCACCATCGTCCTGAAAGCCTCTCAATTCCCCTTATTTAATGATGTTGCCAAAGCCCTTCTACTTAAAGTATTTCACTCAGGCCTCAGTCAGAAAGGATGATGGGGAGGGGAACTTTCCTAGACTAGGACCATGGAAACCCTCCTGACCTTTGCCAGTGAGGAAAGCAAAAATTCAAATAAAATGTTAATTTCTAAAAAAAAAAAAAAAAAAGAAAAGAAAGAAAAGAAAGAAAGAAAGAAAAAGAATAGTCTACTTGAGCATAGCCCAGAATGCTTAGCTTCATTTCACACACGCACACAGAGAGAGAGACAGACAGACAGAGAGAGAGAGAGAGAGAGAGAGAGAGAGAGAGAGAGAGGATCATACACTGATAAAGCAATTTCCCAATGCTGAGAATGTTAGATGTGCAGGGAAACAAAGGGAGGTTGGTAGAGGTGGCACAGACAGGGGTGGGTGGAGCCGAGTTATTTCCAGGTCAGCTTGGTCTACCTAGAAACTTATTGGCTATGGTTACACTGTGAGATCCTGTCTCAAAAAACGGAAAAAAAATATAAAAAGTAACAAATAAAAAAACAACCCCCAAAACCAACCAAACAAAAAGGAAAAGATAAAAAGAATAAGAAAGGATAACAAACAACAATATTTTTTTTCTTGATGACTAAGTTAAGTAGCTGAGGTCCTTAAAAAAGCATTGAGATCTCTCTCTTTTTTTTTCTCCTGTGTCTTGTAAAAGCTGTAGTAGGATATATATGGCATGCTTCAAATCTAGGAAGATTTATAGCAGAAGCCATGGGATTAGGGAAACAGAAACTTCTGAAACTTAAGGTCTTTAACTTCTGGATTTCAGAAGCATCTCATGTTTGAGTCCTAATCTTAGACTCTGGAAGCTTCCTACCTGATGGGGAGAGGAAGACGGGACTTCTTTTGCTTAAAACCGTTGGTGTTCATGCTTGAATTTAGAACACTGTGATACTACATGACAGACATTAGCATGGCAGGTCAAATAAAACACCTCTCTGAGAGTGGGAAATGCAGGGTGAGGGTGACATGAAAAATGTCATCTATGAATAAAGGAGGAAATAAAGCAAGGTCACAGTAAGAGTCACGAAGAGAAGGAATGTCATCCATATGCTCGTGTGTGTCTCCAACTATTGGAGCCTGTATTAGTTATTGTTCTGTTGCTATGATGAAACTCTTTCAAGGAAGGGTTTACTTTAGCTTAAGCTTCCAGAAGGAGAGTTCATGTTAGCAGGAAAGGTGTGATATCAGATGGATGAAACAGAAAGCTGGGAAATCACATCTTTTCCCACAATCTGGAAGTAGGGGAAGGCTAGGAACTCTTAAAGCTCCCTCCTGTGATGGTCTTTTTTTCAGCATGTTTGTGGCTCCCCATAACATGTCTGAACATCACCTGAGTACCAAGCACTCAAGCATATGAACCTGGGGGGAATTTTTTCATTTATACTGACTGTGTGCTTTTGGGACGTTATAGAATCTTTAGGAGGTGGTATTGGTTGGCAGAAGTATATGTTCAACAATAAGGTTCCTGCTTGCCCCACTGACTGGGTGCCTTATATATTCCCAGGCATAGAATTCCCAGAGTGTCACGTTGCCTGTAAAAATAGACTAAAATCCCCTGGCACCATGAGCAAATTCAACGTCTTTTTCTCATCAACTGTTCCTCTAAAGTGTTTAGTTACCACACCGAAGCAACACATGGAGATCACTTCCTCCATTCCCATTGATTTCTCTTCTCGTTACGCTCTAGAATAGCTTGGTTTGGACAGGCTGTATAAACAGGTGGACTCAAAGGACCAAATGGAAGACTATTAGGTGTATGATCTATTGGGACAGGGTAGATCTACCAGGGTCACATCTTTTATAAAATGATTTTTCTTCCCCCAGAAGTTCATAGCTTCTCAGAGGTTTGGGCTCATGAATCCCTCCCTAGTGCATGCTAGAATGCTGACTGGATTGATCTTGTGAAGGTCTATGCAGGTAGCCACAGCTGCTTGAGTTGATGTGTGCAGTGGTCCTACCATGGCCAGAAGACACTTTGACTCTGTCCTCCATGACCTCTGGCTCTTGCAGCCCTTCAATATTCATTTAGTGATAGTTCCCAGGTCTCGATGTACCGTTTTTAACTGAGCAGTCCACAGATATTCTCCTCAATTTGGGACGTTTACTATCCTGTGTTAACTACAGTCTAGAGCATAAAGAAAATTCTCTGATGAGGTCTGGGAACTGTGTTAATTTATGGCTACAAAGATGCTAATATATAAGGTTGTTCTATATTATTGACAAAAATAACAATAGCTGGTTCACACCTAGGGTCTGTGAGCCCACCAATCATAGGTTATTTTGTGTAAGGAGCTATGCAGATTTGGGCATTTGAAAGACTCAGACTAATGACCATTGGATTTTAAGGGAGTAATGTAGATGCCCTAAATGGTATTCCCAACTACCTTCTGGGGGACTTCTACATCTTCAGATGGCCTTTTTCTCCAGTCACCAAAAGTCCATTTGAAAGTCTAAGATGCCGACACTTAGCCATGAAGATATACCTAAGCAAGATGCATTGAGAGTTTTACAGTCAGTGTCTCAGGGTTTGTGGAGCCCATAGCATCCATCTGTTGACAACCTTCTCCAGAGTTGTAGACTCAGCTGCTTACCAGCATGTGCTGCTGAGTCTTCATCAGACTCCTTAGGGTTTTCATGTCCCTATCCTCCACTTAGACCTCCCTGCTTCATCAAAGCTCTCTCAAGCTCTTGCTGTTTTTCTGTCTCAACAAAAGACATCATGATCCAGTGAATTGTTCAAACAATTCCCGTGCCCCATAAAATTCATTATTCTTCCTCACACAGGACATAGGAAGATGGCACTGTCTGGAAATTTTCGTGACATCACTTTTATCTGTTTGTTATGTTTATCATTACATTAATTCAGGTCCTAGTCACAGATTTTGCTTTGTTTTTATTTCTGGAATCTTATTTAGCCTACCTAGATAGTGCCAGCAATTCTAGAGTGTTGTATTTTGATTGAATCAAGCCCTGTGTTTAGTACATCTAGTAATGTATTACCTCAAATGCCCACAGGAGCCACAGACAAATGACAATAAACAATGAAACAATGACTGGTCAGGATATACCCTAGAGCAGTGGGGATCATGGAGACAGCTGTCACTCAATTATAGCCACCCACTACCATCAGGAAATGCAGTTTTGATGTTGCCAGGGCTCTTAATTTTTCCAGAAAGGGCAACATTGGTATTTGAAAAGTAAAATACTCCCATGTGGAATAGAGTAGGGTATAGGAAAAAAATGTCAAACATTGCATTAGAAAAGGCCTAGATTTGATCCTACTTGCAAGTGAGCTTGCCTATACAGATTTGAAGGAGTTTACTTTATTATCAATGGTAACAACAGGGTTCAAGGCTCTTTTTCTATGAGTCTATTTTCTATAATGTCATGAAGAAAGCAAGGGGTTACCAGCACATACCATGAACTATGTAACAGGACATAAGAACAAGCACAAGAGACTACAGATTTGACAAGGGAGACACGGTAGGACCAAGTGCTTGGCACAAAGAACTAGGCTCAGAGAAGGTAACTTGTGGGTGTGTGAACAGGGCCAGTCTTTTAGGCGTTAGATCTCTCAGTGAGGACCTGGTTCAGTGCTAGCTTTCCTGGAAGAACTTTTTGGTAACATCAGAAAGATACTGACGCTGAAGGCACCAAATTCAGATAGGTTACTATTGCATTGGTCAGATACAAGATGATGGACACCAGACTGAGGGTCAGAAAAAATTGAGGGGAATAGGAAAGAAAGGAAGTTAGATAGTCAGCTTCTTGTATGTATCCTGTGCCCCACCCATCTCAAACTATTTACTGTTTTCTCTCTCTGTCTCTCTCTCTCTGAGTGTGTGTGTGTGCATGTGTGTGTGTGCGTGCGTGTGTGTGTGCGTGCGTGTGTGCGTGTGTGTGTGCGTGCATGTGTGTGTGCGTGTGTGTATGTGTGTGTGTATATGTGTGAGTGTGTGTGTGCGTGTGCGTGTGTGTGCGTGTGTGTGTGCGTGCGCGTGCGCGTGCGTGTGCGTGTGCGTGTGCGTGTGCGTGTGTGTGTGTGTGTGTGTGTGTGTGTGTGTGTGATATACTAGTGTGGGAGGGACTGGGGAGTTCTGTACATACTGGAGCTTTACGAACCAGTAATGAACAACTTAAGGGCAGGCTCCATGCCTCTGTTATCAAATGTCTCAAGCTCTAAGAAGTAAGTCACTATGCAGACACAGCTTCACCATCTTTCATACTCACTCATTAAATATCAGCTCAAGAACTTTCCCCTCTTTTATTGTGAGTCCCTTCTCTGTCCTGGCTGTTTCCTCAGAGCATTCTATTCCTAAAGCGCTTGCCTGGCTACATAGAATCAAATCACGGAAACACTGTTTCTTTCAGCCCTAACGAGTTTAGAACATAGAGGCCAAGGGTCATTCTTCCGCTTCAAACATTTTCTTTTCGATTGACACACAGTTGTGTATATCACTGGACTGTAGTGTGAGGTACCTAGATATACACTGTGTATTCATCAGACCAGGGCAGTAATTGTAGCCTTTGGTTTAATTGTATTTCTTTGTATGGAAGTCATTCAAAAGTCTACTAAATATTTTGAAACATACAAGTAATTCTTGGCCATAGGTCAGGGTCTGTCTCTTACCACAGTCATTTTTCGACTCTGAATGAGGTTATATTCTTTGAGTGAGTGGATGTTTGAGATTGGATCTCACCATGTAGCTCAGGCTAGCTTTGCCCTTGCTACAGTCCAGTCACTGCAGGCTCACCCATACTGGGTTACAGGCATGACCCCATAACCGGTGGAAATCTTAATTTTTATCCTAACGCTAGCACCTACTGTATCTGGCACATACCATGTAAATATTGACTAATTAGCTTTAGAGAATGAACATTTGCTATTACTTTACAGATTCATCTCAGATAAACAAATCCTCTTTGTAAATGAGCTGAACCAAACATTCGACACTCTATTTCCCAACCCATCCCCCACTTTGGTTTTCAACTTTCAAAGATGTTTAGACAGATGACCATTTGATTTCTGGGCTACTTGGATCAGAGGTTTGCTGTTTTTCCTGCCTTAACAGACAAGTATATGCTTAGTACAGTGAAAACTTCAGACGCACAGGATGATATCAACAAAAGAGACAGGAAGAGGCAGCTCCTCCTTGGTGTAATTGTGCAGATACCATTTTAGCTTACCATCTGCAAAATGCGAGTGATATTAAGCACATCCCCAGCGGAAAGCATGAATAGTAGGTGGTTAGGGGGTATTTTGGACTTTGCAGTATCCTGTGCCAGCAATGGTTTGAAGATTCTTGACGCTGCTGCTCTGTGCTTTGCGTCCCTCTGAGAGCACTCCATTTGCCTCATTAACCATAGGACTTGAATTAATATAAATTATTGAAGCTATTTTTTGTTGTCTGTTTTTTAAGGACTATTTGGCTAACTAACCACCATTGTTCCTTGCGTAGGAAATGCTGATTAACCCTTTAGCACGGTTCTTTAAGGTAACGAAAATGTGATGTTGTCAATTATTTCAATACTTTATGATAGTGTTGATAACGAAATGCGATGTTCTTAGTTATGGTTACACGGCCTCCCACTTCCAAGGGTGTGGAAGAAGTACTGAGAACATACAAGCAGCAAAATTTGTATCCAGTTTCTCTTATTGCCTGCCTTATTTCCTGTTCCTCTTCTACCAACCTCCCTTCTAATGCTACTCTTAGGATGCTATTATAAATCTTGTTTTTTATGTTGTTCAACATTTAAAGACAACCAAGGAAAAGTCTTAGACTTTTAGCAGGAGAAGCGTTTAGTTTACTTCATAGTTCTGGCTGAGGAGCATTATACACTTCCATGACAAAACACTGGAAGGAAGCAACATGAAGAAGCAAGGGCTTGCTTTGCGCATTGCTTGACACGGTGACGGAGTGTCAGGCAGCTGGTCATATTGCATTTGTGGTGGGCAAGGAGAGAGGCTGGTGCATTGCCTTGCTTGCTTTCTGTTTTCATTCAGCCCATAGGATGGTGTAGTCCATGTAGTTCAGGATACCGAGGTTTTCTGATTTGCATTAAGTCTCTCTGGAAACTCCCTCGAAGACACACTGGGGTGCTTGTCTCCGGGGTAATTCTAAATCTCATCAAGTTGACAAACAGATAAACCATTGTAGTAGTGTTAGTCCTTAACAACTAGGGGGTTAACGAACCCTTTGAGTCCCAACTGAGATCCATGCATGGCTGGGGCAAACCTCAGGTGACAAACATCTTTAAGATGGCAGATCTGTCAGACCCATTCTTTAATGCATCCATTGTATTCATGTGTGTTTCTGTCACTCATCCCATTTTAGGGGCCCATAGGCCACTGAATTCCACTGTGCTGACTGCGTTTACCTCATACCTGAATGGAGAAAAAAAATTACTTCTCTAGACTGTAGCTTCTCCGGTAGTTCTCAACTTTGATAAGCTTACATAAGGGTGATTTACATCTTTTTGCCTAAGGAGACACTACAAGAAAATGATTCCTAACCTCATAACTAGTATCTATCTAAACTGCTAGACAAGTTCTTATGCTCCCCTGGGGCCCCGATTTCTTCATTCTGGTAAATTAAGTAGGTTTGCCTATCTAAAACCGTTTGAGAAGTGAGTCCTTTTCAAGGTTTGAGAAGTGAGTCCTTTTCAAGGTAGCTATTATTTCTAAGATGAACCCCATGGAAACGCAGTCTATTAGTCACTCTTCTTACTATCATGATAAAAATATTGGAGAGAACAACTAAGAATAAAGATCCACCTCGGCTCATGGATTCGGAAGGTTCTGTTTTTCACACCCCTAAAGGCACAGCCACGTAGCTCACATCACCGAGGAAAGGGAGCAGAGTGAGCTCTGAGAAAGGGCCAGGACTGACCCACTCTCAAAGACCACAGCCCTCTGTGACCTTCCAGCTAGTTCCCAGTTCCTGAGCTTTCCAAAATAGCACCAGCAGAGGGCGTTCAAAAGCTCAAACACAGGAGCCTGTGGGGATCTTGCACCTCTGCATACAGCTCAGCTGCTTCTTGTTGTCTTGGAGAGCAACTGGAACTGTCATCGTTACCATGGACCTTGCTCAGTCTACCATGGTTTCCTAAACTAGCTTCCAAATAAGGTAGGGAGCTTTTGTAGGCTAGTTTAAGTCAACCTGCTACAAGCTGAAGTCATCAGAGAGGAGGCAATCTGATTAAAAGTAATAATAAAATTGGGCTGTGGGGAAGTCGGTGGAGCATTTTCCTTATTAGTGATTGATGGGGAGGTCACAGCGTATTGTGGGTTGGGAGACTCCTGGGCTGCTGGTTTGGGGTTCTACAAGAAAACAAGCTGTGCAAACCATTGAGAGGAAGCCAGTGTACAGTACCGCTCCATGGCCTCTGCTTTAGCTCCTGCCTCCATGTTCCTGCTCTGCTTTAGCTCCTGCCTCCATGTTCCTGCTCTGCTTGAGTTCCTGTCCTGACTTAATTGAGCAATGAACAGTGATGTGAAGTGTAAACCCATTAACCCTTTCCTTCCCAATTTTCTTTTTGCCATGCTACTTTAACACAACAACAGCAGACAAGAGTTTGATCTTTCTCAAGTGCTGAAAAGAGGTGGGGGAACAAGAAGAAGAAGCAGAGAATTGTGAGGATGGGCACATTAGGATAAAACAAGCAAACTGTTTTTAAATGTGACCAACAATGGGGTAGCGGGCAGAAAGCTATGCTTTAAGATACTGGTATTTCTATGTTTAGCTTTCCTTTTGGCACCTAGCCATTGATTTACTGGCATGCAAATTTGAAGGCTCACTTTGAGTTTGTATTTTTAAATATTTATTTTATTTTTGTACATATAAATACATATATATATATATATATATATATATATATATATATATATATATATACATTCATGAATGTAGATAACTGTGAAGGTCAGAAGTGGGCACCAGAATCCCAGAGCCATAGTTAGAGGGAGTTGTGAATACTCAGTGTGGTACTAGGAACTGAATTGAGATCCTTTGCAAATTCAGTATACATGCTTTGCATGCCACATGACCTTCTCAAATAATATTTTAACTTTAATTTTACTTAATTCTGAAACTATTGTTTTTGAATAAACAGACACTTTGTGTCTTCGTTAGATTTACTACTATTGTAATGAAGCACCAACGACCAAAAGCAAGTTGGGGAGAAAAGGGTTTATTTAGCCTATATATCACATCCCCTTGAGGGAAGTCAAGACAGAAACTCAGATCAGGAGCCTGGAAGCAGGAGCTGATGTAGAGGCCAGGGAGGAATGCTATTTACTGGCTCATTCTTCATGGCCTGACAAGCCTGCTTTCTTATAGAACCCAGGACTACCTACCAGCCCGGAAGCCACAATAGCTTGGGTCCTCCTCCCCCTCAGTCACTAATAAAGAAAATGGATATGGGCTTGCCTGCCTACAGCTCAATCTTAGGGAGCCATTTTTGAATCAAGGTTGCTTCCTCTCTGATCAGTTTAGATTGTGTCAAACTAGCCAGGATACTTTGTAAATAGTTTTATCTTTTATTGGGTCATTGTATAAAACAATAACAAACATTAAGCTATCTTTCTGGTTCTAGAGGTTACTTAATTAAAAAAATTACATTTTGTGTGTGTGTGTATGTACGTATGTATGTGTGTGTGTGTGTGTTTATGTGTCCGTTGTGTCTTTTCTGTGTGTGCGGGTATTAATACTTACGGGGTACTAAAGAGAATGCTGGATCCCCAACACCTGGAGTTACAGGTGGTATGAGCACCTGGAGTTACAGGTGGTGTGAGCACCTGGAGTTACAGGTGGTGTGAGCACCTGAAGTTACAGGTGGTGTGAGCACCCGGAGTTACAGGTGAGCACCCGGAGTTATAGGTGGTATGAGCCACTCAGGTCATGATTGCTGGGAACCAAACTCAAGTCTTCTGGAAAAACTCAACATTACTCAGCCAGCTATTCAGCTACAACAAGTTAATTTTTTAAAAAGAGTATCCAAACCAAATATTCTGATTTGTCCAAGTTGTCATGATTATTCACTATGATATTTATCAACAGTTTTATAATAGAGACTATGATAGTGTGAGAGACCTCAGAATGATCCACGAGGGAAAAAACAGACTATTTGGTCCTAACTTGGAATAAATAAATGCTAAAAGTCTAAATGTAAAAGAGCTACCTGGTTGTACATTTTAAATGTCATGTTTACAGAGGCAACCGTGGACATAAGTTATATTCAAAGTTGACGTGATTTTAAAATTGCTCCCAAGATTTTGAAGATCTTTGGAAAACGATAACAATCAAGGTAGAAGTGTTAGGCGAAGCTAAAACAGGCAGCCAGAAGACCCTTTGCTGTTTCTCCTGATGGCTATTGATGTAATTAATTGCCAGCAGCAAAGTTGGATATATATTCCGTGGCCTTGAATTTGAGTCCAGCTAACTGGCCCCTGTGGGGCTAATACCCACGACTTGGGCCGTTTCCACTTCACTTAATAGTTCAGAAACACGGATCTCACTTGGCTCCTAAAGGATTAGAATTTTCCCACCGTGCTCCTCCTCCCATCCCTCTGCTGACTTTCCCCCTCTTTTCTCTTTGCTTGTAAGAAACTAAATTTGCCCGTAAGTGTGAGTAGTGATTGTTAAAACTTTCTTAAGTACTTTTTTCTCTCTCTCACTAGTAAAAAGAATATCAGAAGCAAGAAAGAGAAAAGCTCCAGCATTCCTGGAAGACACTGTTTCTCCTGCTCAGGTCAGGCTAAGAAAGGATTTCACCCCCTTCCATGTTCTTAAAACTATGAAGGAATGCAAAGATGAATACATTGGAAAATGGCTCTAAGATTTTCAGTTTTATGTACCATTCTTAAAACTCTGGCCTTTTTTTTTTTTTTCTGCTTTTCCCTGTAGGGACAATTTTCTGAGGATACAGAGAGCCATGGGCCATGTGTGTGGCAGTCTGGCCATTGATGTTCATGATGTTAATATGAGCCCTGCTCCAGTTGTAATCACAACTTATTTCTCTAGTTACCAATCTGTGAACTGCTGCCTCGGGGGCCAAACCATATTCAACCTAGGAGAATGCATTGCCCAGAAGCCATCTGGTATTTATGTCATTCCGCATTTTTATATAGAAACAATTAAAACTACTTGGTTTTCAGGTGTATTTTCTTGAGATTCAGGTCAAAGTTTACTTTTTAGAAAATATATAGAATAATCTACAACTTTTATCAGCTTGAAACTAGAATAACTGGTATAATTTTAGATTTTGAGTTCTTTCCCCCCTGGCTGCATTTATCCCTTATGTCCTTAAACACCAAGTGCCTCTTCTCATTGAAAGTATATGGGGGATGATATTGGGGGTGGATCATTAAAAAGGTTTATGACAGAGTTGATATAGGTGACAGAAGTAAACATCAGTTGAATGGGACGATTTCAACTCTAGCGAACAGTTGGGATTTTGTTTGCTTGTCTTGTGAGCTTCGCTGGGCTGGAGCTAAGGATGGAGACCAAGCTGGCCTAAACTCACTGAAATCCAGTTGCCTAATACTCTGAGATTAGAGATGTATGCCCCAACATCCAGCCGGATTTTTTTTTTTACAATTAAATAAAATCACACTGAATGAATTAAAAAATAGATAATCACAACTTCAATATTATACTGAATTAGAAAGTCTAATGGTGTCATTTGGTGATGATGGCAATTGCTTTCGTTGAATTTTTTATTCATTATGATACCTGTTGCTGATAAAACGATGTAAAAACACCTTTAAAACTATAAAGTGTTGATTATTTTATATAGTTATTTTCCTTTCTGTAGATTCTTCATCCCAGAAAACAAATCCTTATTTATTTGATAGTTTTCCTTTGATTCCAGAATCTATAAAATTCTTGCATAGATATCACACAGAAGATATAAAAGCCTTTCTATTTGTATCTCTGCTTATGGACTGATATAAAAAGAAGCTCAGCCAGGTGTCACTGGACTTTCTCCAAATGCCAACCTGCTATGTAATTAAGGTGACCATTTGCCCATGAGGGCAATGCATGCTATCTTTTTTGTTGTGCTTTTTGAAAAAGTAACAAATTCTTTTAAACTATTTACGTTGTGCCATATTAAAATAATGTATTTGATTGGATTGTAGACTGTAGATATAACCCCATTGATAGAGTGAATACCTAACATGCAGGTGGTCCTGAATTTGATTCTGTCCCAGCCCCTGCACCATATAAACATAATATTTAATACTGTCAATTTTACAGTCTCACTGCAGAGATTGAAGAGACGGCATGATTGTGTCCTCTCAGACACTGTAATCTGATGGGTTAATTGAGGCATAAAAATCCACTTTAAATGTGAGAGGCACCATTGCACACACTGTGGTCCTGAATACACTGTGATCCTGAATACACTGTGGTCCTGAATACACTGTGGTCCTGAATACACTGTGGTCCTGAACTAAGTAAAAAGGGGGAAGAGGGATGAGTACCAGCATTTCTCTCTTTCTACTTCCTGACTATGGACACAATGTGAGAAGCTGCTTCAAGCTCCCGATGCTATGGCCATCCTGCATAATGGACAATGTCCTCAAACTATGAGCCAAAAGGCATTCGTCTTATGTTGAGTTCTCTCTTGTTAGGAAAGAAAAGAAGCTAATACTGTGAGCCTGGTGGCGTATGGCTGTAATCTTGACTCAAGAGCCCCAAATTACCTCTGACTACATAGAGTTCCAGGTCAGCTTAGGTTAATTAAGATGGAGAGACCCACTTTAAATGCAGGCTTTGTGAGACACTGTTTACAAACAAAACACTGTGTGTATAACAAAGTAATAAGCTGATGGGAACTAAGGAGTGGCCTTTTAAGTGTAAGTCCTGAGAGCCAGGATCCAGATAGGAAGCATATTTAGTAGTTGGATATATCCTTGACTATCTGCACGGACAGGTTCTTCCTCTCAGCCAACAAGGATGATGATTCTGTATATTTGCTTTCCCCTCTTCTAATGAAGGTGGGCATAATAGAGGAAATGGAGGGAAACAAGGGGCCAACAGGATTGGGGTGGTCGTGACTGAGCCATGGAGACATTGTCCATGGACAACATGTGGTTGGCTCTTCCGGTTGTTTTCCACATCCACCACTCTCACCATTTTGCCTTTTTGGATCACTCTAGAATATATTCCACACTCATAATTACCCTACTAACACTGAATCAATCCCACCAATCTCAGGTAACACATCTACCCTGCTAGAAAAATGTCCCCCGAATCTCAACTTCACATGTAGGTGTGCTGACATTATGCAAACAATTGTTATAGCACACATTATATAAAAATTATTTCCTTCTTCACTAGACTGCAACTTTAATACTGACACCCTTTAAGTCAATAACAGGAATATGACTAGTCCCGTTCTACAGATGAGAAAACTGGGATTCTGACATGATGGGAGATATTATTTGAGGGCACATGCCCAGAAGGTGTTGGAACTAAATCCAAATACAGCACATTAAGTTATAGAGTCTATGAACTTTCTCCTGTTACAGGGTATTTCCCAACTCCTGAAATACAAAGTGACATCAGGATTAGAAAACTCAACTGTGAATCATGATGTTTGGATTATAAGTCACTTATCCACTCAACCAGAACCATAGACAAAAATTTGGAGTTTTTCTGTGGACCTTGCATGAGTCCTGTAGCTCTTCTCATCTATGTGTCTCCTAATACAACAGATCTTTGGTGGTCTCCAGAATCCACGTGAGAAGTACAGCCTTTGCAGTGTTAAGTGTCTAGTGGCTTTAGACAAGGACTTTGAGGAGAGACACAAACCAAACTACTGGATTTTGTTCTATAATAAGGGTCATTTGTCATGGTAATAATACTATCTGACCAAAATAAAGCAATAGTGTCTTCTAATATGGAACATTTAAGATATTATGTAATTCCACATTGTATTCATAAGAATCCATGTAAAAGATGTTAACTGAGGAAGGTAGAGTAAGCAGGACTCAGGAGACTGAAGTGGAAGGAATTCAAGTTCAAGGCTAGCCTGGGCTACAGAGTGAGACCCTGCCTTGCACAAACCAAATGAATACACTACTTAAAAGTTCTATGTCTCAGGCTGCCTCCTTTGGCTTAAGCAAATATGAATGAGCAGGATATTGTTATCATTAAACATAATTTTTTTTTGTTTTTTTGAGACAGGGTTTCTCTGTGTAGTCCTGGCTGTCCTGGAACTCACTCTGTAGACCAGGCTGGCCTCGAACTCAGAAATCCGCCTGCCTCTGCCTCCCAAGTGCTGGGATTAAATGCGAGCGCCACCACCGCCCAGTCCATTAAATATAAATTTACAGAGGAAGATTGATTTTAAAAAGAAATAAATGCAATTGTTTTAGATAGAGGTATCTATAGTAAATAGTAATAAGAAGAAGAACATTGAAGTATCAGTGTGTTCTGAGGGAAAGACAAAAAATTGTATTGAAAAGAATGTCACAGAAGTCTTCTCCTTATGTCTAGTTAAGGAAGGTTTGGTTAGTGAGCAAAGAGAATAAAAGAAATTAAAAAAATATTTTTTTCAGGCAAAAGATGTAGTAAATACAGATGATAAGAGATGGCAGCAACTTTGACACATCAGCAGGAGAGAAAAAAGGCTCACATGACTTGAAATCAGTGAAAGGCAGAGGTGCAAGCGGCAGGAGGATAGGGCTGGATTGTGACGCCTGTCTGAGAATTTAGGATTACGCTTTAATGACAAATGTGAAAACTGTTAATACAGTTACATGTGAGAATAGGCTAGAGAAACCCAGTTGTTGGGTGTGCATTTCCTTTGAGGATATTATCTATGTTTACAGACATTGTTCTATGTTGAAAGGTTCGTTGTGGCATATGTCACTGTTTGATACTCTAGTGCCAAGAGTTTGGCCCTCAGGCTTGTAGGATAAAGTTTGACCCCCC
>JANHMN010000008.1:73002903-73027936 GCA_030674055.1 Rhabdomys pumilio | reverse complement strand
TCTCTCTCTCTCTCTCTCTCTCTCTCTCTCTCTCTCTCTCTCTCTGGTTTTCCTCTCTCTTTCACACACACACACACACACACACACACACACACACACACAGATACATACACAAACATATACAGACTCACAGAGCCACACACAGACACACACAGACACACACACAGACACACACATGTACACACAGAGACACAAACACACACATACAAAAACACATATATACACACAGAGACACATACAAAAACACACAGACACACACACACACACACACACACACACACACACACACACACACACATTTTTTTTTTTGCCAAGTGACTCCTGAAGAGTTTGTCTGTAGGACAATGGTAGTAAGGAAATCGACTTTTAAGACAATTTAGTAAAAGATCACAAGATTCTGTCTATCCCTCCTCTCTCTTTCCTATTCCTTTTTCTCTTTTTCTTTCTCTGGATTTCTGTCTTTTTTAATGTGGTCTGTATGACACCTAGGTTCCATAGTGCCTTTTACCATGTGATGCTTACAAGGGTCTGTGGTATGAGACTCATAAACCCATCTCTCTCTAAAAAATATTCATTTATTTTTAATTTACGTGTGAGAGTGGTTTGCTTGCATGGATGTGCGTGCAGAGCATTCATTTGTCGTGTCTATGGTGGTCAGAGGAGAACATTGGATCTCCTAGAACTGGAGGTCCTGGTGGTCGTTGACTTCTGTGTGAATTCTGGGTACTGAACCTAGATTCTCTGCAAGATCAGTAAGTGCTCTTAACTGCTACACAATTATTCCAACCCCAAATCTCCATATCTCAGATATTTCATTATAGTAACAGAAACACCACACATGCACATGCACACACACGTGTATGGGAGTGTGCTCTCACACACACACACACACATACACTCTTTTAAAGTACTATATAACATAGTTAGAGATTCCTATATTATAAGATAAAGAAGACTTTTAACATGTAGGAGTGTTCTGTATGCATGTATATCTGTGTAATACATGTGTGCCTGGTGCTGGCAGAGGCAAGAAGAGAGTGTCAATTCCTCTGGAACTAGAGTTACAGATGTTTGTGAGCTGTCATGTGCATGTTGGAATCAAAGCTGGGTCCTCTGGAAGAAAAGCCTGTGCTCTTAACCTCTGAGCCATATTCCAACCCTCACCTCTGTAGTTTAATGCACAACTCTTTTACTTGCTATCTGGCTTTTTTAATCTACTCTCTCTTTTCTTCAGAATACCTGTACATACTTGTCATGCCATGGAGATATGTCCCCCTTATTTTCCTGAATTTGGGGATCTACTTAATGGTAAAAAAATGTTCTATGTATCTTGGGGGCTTTCTGTCCTTTCTTTGTGCTAACAGACTCTTCTCTGCATGTCCCTGGATTTCCACCGTGATCACTGTATACCGAGTACTGAAGAAGTGTTCCCAGGAACATGGAAGAGAATTCTTTCGAGGTAATGCCTTGTGAGTTAGTTAATTATTAAAGTATCTTTTGTGCAGTCAGAAGGACCTATAGCACTTTGAACATGGACAGATTGAAGTAGAAGATTGGCCTGAAAGGTAGTTAAGAAATAGAAATTTTTAAGAAGCATATGAATGAAACCAGAATTTGGTACCACGACCAAATAAAAATCAAGTCAATGCATTTCACAAATTTGTTATACACAAATTTGTTTAAGTATATATCTATGTGCTGGAGAGGGAAAACAAAGGGGGTATGGGAGGCTTTATTTTTCTATGTAAAATAATTACTTTTAAACTTAACTTTATGTCAAACACCACCGCTGTATTTTTATTTAAAAAGTGGAAAGGTAAAAAAAAAAATCCAACTAAATAACTGGCTTTTGATAACATATTTACATCGATACAATAAATATTTTATTTGATCAGTTTCTCCCAAAGGACCAGAGGAAAGCTTACAGATGAAGGGTGGTCTTCAGGAGGATCCTCAGAGAGGACCTGGGGAGGGCCTGGAGAGGCTCCCTCCATCCACAGCACGTCTGACATTATCTCCTCAAGGTGAAATAACCTTGAGGGCCTGACATTTGCACAATGGCTTTCTCTCTGATCTGTCTGTAGTTCCAACTAATGACTTGAAAATACCTTGGCTGTTTCTTGAATCCTTCTTCCTATGCTGTTTTATGACAGTCTAATAAAACCTCAGCCTTTTCCAATGACCATATGTAAAATTAGATAAATTATAATATTCTAATCTTCAGTGCTTAATTGATGTTGAGTCAGGGCAGGCTTTCAGGGCTGCGGAAGATGGGAGGAAAGACACAGACACTGGAAATATCACCTTCATGCTGTCTTGTTAGAAGATTAGGGCTCTCCTGTGAGACCAGGGAAGCAATTAGGAAAGGTGTAGCCGTAATACAGTTGTGAGAACAACAACTCAAAACTTTCTTCTTCAAATCAGACTTGGGTACAGATCTGAAATGTATCCATGTGTTTTCCCAGGTTTTTGTAAGCCACATGTACCACTCCGGGATCTTCTGGCTAGATGTAACAGAAACTCAGTCGAAGAGGCAAGAGGTCATCCTGACAAGGGGCAGAATGAACACAAGTGAGCCACGTGGTAAGTGTGCAAGGCTGCTCAAGGTTTGCCCTGTCCTGGTGCTCCCACAATTTCAGCACTGTTCCAGGCTCTGTCAGTTCACAGTTTTATCACCTTGCTCATCTGGGTTGTAGATGGTGTGTGCACCTAACTTCCATATGCACTCCAATCAAGAAGGAAGAAAGAATGAGAAGAAGGAGAAAGAAGAATTATAACATACATGATAAATGTGCAGAATGTCTCCAATGATTGCTGTGGCTTGCCATCTACTACAGGGGTACCGAATATCCATATCAGCATACAGCACAGTCCTATGACATGAATTTTCTTCTTGGGTGTGCTCCATGGACTGTTAGTAAGAATGACAGATGAACGGGTATTGAATGAAAGGAAAAGGCCTACTATTCTGCTTATTAGCATTTGCTTCTTTTATGTTTTCCTCAGACACTCCATTCTTAAAACACAAACTTATTTATTCGGTGTGGTGCCCATGTAAAGGGCAGAGATTAACTCTTTATCAGTCAGTTCTCTGTCCACCTTGTTCTGAGGCATGGTTTATTATTTTATTATTATTTCTTTGCTGTGGATTTTAAGCTTCTGGCTGATTCTCTGGTCTCCTTCCATATCACCACGGGAGTTCTGGAATTACAGAAGCCACCATCACACTCTTTTTTATGGGTTCTAAAGTCAGGCTGTTCAGCTTGAGTCACAAATGGTTTTAGTTGTTGAGCCATCTCCACAACCCAGCTCAGAGACTTTAGGATACAGAAATGTATCTTTGCACCTTCATGTGAACTCTCGTGTTTCTTATACCCAAGTAGTGACAGAAAACATGTGTTCCTTACTATTTCTTCCCCACATCTGCTTCATTAACTATAGCGTGTTACATTTGGCCCATCTCTCTTTTCCCTGGTATATTCAGGCAACTATTGTGTTTGATAAAAAAATAATAAATGTGCGTCTTGGGGGCTCCCTTACACATATTATTGACATAGAGTCTCATGTAGCCCAGGCTAGGCTTTATTCTTATGTAGCTCATGATGTACTTGATCTTCCAATCCATGGGCCTTTACCTCCTGAGAGCACAAACAGGAACCCCAGTGCCTGGTGTTTTGTAATTCTAGGGCTTGCATGCCAGTCAAACACGCGACCACTCAACTGGCTTCGAGTCCTACTTCCTCTCGTTTTATTCTTCAGTAGCTGCTGTGCTGAGAGGATGCTTACATCTTTCATTGGTTTTTATGAAGTCCCCTTGAGAAGATCACAAATATCCTGGAGTCTACCATGCACATTTCAGTTGTAGTAAATTTTCCTAAAATTCGACGTGTGTTATGCTCTATTACCTTTGAAAAATATTTTTAAAGTTTTGGGGTTTTTGTGTGTGTGTGTGTGTGTGTGTGTGTGTGTGTGTGTGCGTGTGTGTGTGTGTGTGTGTGCGTGTGTGTGTCTGTAGAAAAGTGCCTACAGAGGCCAGATGTGTATCTGGGATCCCTTGAAGCTGGAATTATATGCAGTTGGGAGCGCCCAGATTTGGGTGTTGGGAACTAAACTTGGGTCTTCTGAAAGCACAACAGGAGCTCTTAGCAGCGCACTCAACTGTTTCAGCCCCAATTACAAAACCTTCTATAGCTTCTTATACAGAAGGTTAATAAATCACCATGAAACCCATTCCTTTGTGGCAATAAATTAGTGATAGTTTCTGTACAATCACTCATATACATTCATCTCCAGAGAATTCCTCAAGACTGACTTCAGATCTCTTCTTTGCAGCCTTTTCACATAGTAGGAATCTGAGTTGGTTGCCTTTCCTTCAGTTCTGACAAAATACCTGGCCAAAGCCAGTTAAGGAAGAATGGATTTGTTTGGGCTCACAGTTTAAGGGGAGGCCAGTCCATCATGGCTTGAAGTTGAAGGGTTGGCCAGTCCATTGTGGCTTGCAGTTAAAGAGAAGGCCAGTCTATTATGGCTTGTAGTTTATGGGAAGGCCAGTCCATCATGGCTCAAAGTTAAAGGGGAAGCCAGTCCATCACAGCAGGGAAGGCATGGCAGTGTCCACTGTCAGGTAGGAGAAAGTGGTCAGTCTTCATGCCTAGTTCTCTTTCTCATTTTTATTCAGTCTGGAATACCAGAACATAGAATGGTGAAGTCCACATTAGGTAGGTTTTCCCATCCTAGCTTGTCTCCTAGGTGATTCAAGGTCCTGTCAAGTTGACAATCAGCCTTAATTGTCACAGTACAGAACTAACACCTATGTCTCTAATTATATGGGCATGGTCGTCATTTTATTTCTTTTGCTAAATATCAGAAGCAGAAGTTGCACCTCTATAAATCCTAAGCTCGAGTATGAGAACCCAAAAACAAAATAAAAATAAGGTAAAGCCTAAACAACCCCACATGTTTGAGACCCGAAGAACCCCTACTAAAAAAGAGAAGTCTTACATCTCATACCTAAGATTGTTATCAGAGTCTCCAAATTTAATTTCCATTTTGGATTTTAGTATTGTTCTTAGTAGGGATTCTCTAGCTTTCTGCTTGTGTGGTCTTGTGCATTGTTATTTCTAACTCACTTCTGTCTTGTGGAACACAAGTAAATAGCACTTAAGAAGCTCCTAGAGGGCTGGATAATGACATTGTAAATGCTGAAATGCTGGTACCAGGCATTGCAGTGACTGCTGCACGGGGACTCAGGCATTCGAGCATCAGCGAAGCATTGTGACTCAGACACTACTAACCTCATATCTTGTCAGTGTCCAGCTAACATTGTTCAACACTGATGCAGCCCCCAGTACAAGTGGTCTCTGTTCTTGCTATTTTACATCCTGTGAGTTTTTCTTCTGAAACTTTGAGATCAAGGTTTCTTTTCTCCAAGTGCTCACCCTTTCTGCCCCGCCCCCTTTCCTCTGCATCCCTTGGGAAAGCATCTTTGTGTCTTTGAGTCCCTGGTTTTCTGAAAGCATTGTCTTTTAAAAGAAATATTTTGACTGACATTTAAATAACAATTGTGTGTGAAACCCCACCACCATCACCACCACAAGAATTCTTGAATATAACTCTTACTGAATACACCTCTATTGCATCTAGGTCTTTGAAATTGTGGAAGCTCTAAGTGTTTGTAAAACAATGAATATAAAAGTTGCTACACAGAATGGAATATGTGTCCTGTTTCTTCTACTAAGTGAGTATTTATCTACACAGTAAAAAAAAAAATTACATTTTGTATCTTTTTCAAAGAAGTGTGTCTTTTCTTTTTTTTCTTTTCTTTCATTTTCTTTTCTCTTTTACTTTTCTTTGACACCATCTCTTGAGTACCATGATAAAAGACAAGTGGCACCATTTCTAGCCCTTGTCTCCACTTTTAAGTAGAAAATTGCATGTAGAAAATTGCTAAATCAGAGTACTAAAAACATGCCTGGTAATGCATGGTAATCAATCCAGTGGCCCAATAATTTGTGAGGGAAGAGGATTCACAAAATGTCCTAATAGGAAATTTGACTGCATAGTTTCTAGTCTTTATTTCTTAGAAGATAAAATTCTCTAAATGGTCTCATACCTTCTAATGAGATTCTAAAATGGCATCATAAGATTCCAACAATGTGAACACGCATATCAATCTGGGAGGAAAAGGTAATGGGTCACAGGAAATTATAACCCATGGAAAAGATTTGAACTTTAAAATGTTCTAGGGATGTAACAGGGAAAATCTGACCATTGTATTATTTTCCAGTTTAATGTTTGAGTTTGAATCATTTAGGACACAGCGTTTCTGGCGACTCAGATGGCATCCATACAGTCAACACAGGTCCTATAGACATCTCTCCTTGAAAATGAACGCTAACACTTAAAAAGTCTTCCAGCTAATGAAGCCTTTGCAAGACCAGAAGAAAAGTTTAGGGATATTCATTTAAATTGCTGATGTTTTCTATAGCTTTAAACGCATAGAAACATTTTTTGACTCATTGTGAGAATTTTTGTCTGATTTTAATTCACAGGAATCGAAATGTTTAGAAGAATTGGACTTTTATAAAAGCAGTGCCCCTGTGTGTGCATGTGTGTGTGTGTGTGTGTGTGTGTGTGTGTGTACACATGTGTGTAAATATGTGCATGTGTATATGTATGTATGAATGTGTTGTATTTGGGTGAGTGTGTGTGTACATGTGTGTTTATGTGTATGTATATATTTTCATAAAGCTGAATTTTGCACACACATTTTCTCATCACCGCTCACTAGCTGCTTCAGATCTAATTATATGGCTTCTGGTGTCTGCTACTCTCCACACTAAACTGCAGGTCCCCTAAGAAGAGCACAGAAACTGACGCTTGAGAAAAGATTGAGACAGTCTGCCAAACTCTGCCTGTGGAAACTGTCTGTCTGTCTGTCTGTCTGTCTGTCTGTCTTCCTTCAATCCTTTCAAGATTTATTTACTTCCTTTCTTTATATGTATGTGTGTTTGTCTTCATGAGTTTGTGTCTACCACTTTCTTTCAAGGGCCCATGGAGGCTAGAAGAGGGTATCAGATTCTCTGCAACTGGTGTTGGTGCTCTTCAGCCACCCTCTTGGTCACCTGCAAGAGCAGCAAGTGATATGAACCACGGAGTCATCTCTCCAGCTTTGTAAAATATGCACTCCAATTTAATTTGCTTCTCCATGACCATCAAAGCTCTAATATCTTCAGTTTAAACTTTTATATCAAAACTACAAAATACCCGTGAAGCTCAAGCTCCTATTAGGACTGCTCAGGCTACAATGTGATTGACAGGTTCAAAATAACTCCACCGTGTGGTCGTGAGTGTGGGGGTGGCAGGCAGCAGGTGTGTGGTACGGTGGAAACGAGAGTGTCTTATCAGGGCTTTCTCTGTCGTAACATGGACATTTGAGCAAGGCATTTTCTCTGGTTAGTGAGTAGTAATCCACTAGGGTGTTTGTTGATCTTTTGTGGTTTGCTTTTTCAATTCTGAGACTACATCCTTAGCTGCTTGACATCAACTCCGATTCAGCATCCTTAGAACTTCTGTAGTTCAAACCTAGCTTGACCCACATTGCTACTCCAGAGAATCTCACCATCACCTCTTCTCATGTTGGAAAGGTCCATAAAGCATCAAATATTGGTATAGATTCAACTAGTTTTTAAAATTTCTCAGACTGGGCTAGTTATATTTTACTGTAGCATGTTTATCCGGGGACACAAAGCAGCTGCTTTCTTTCTTTCTTTCTTTCTTTCTTTCTTTCTTTCTTTCTTTCTTTCTTTCTTTCTTTCTCTTGACCTAGACTGCCCTCTTGTTCTCAATAATGCTCTGCTAAGTGGCCCTCTATTCTTGATATGGGGGCTCTACACATTCAAACAAAAGTCTTTTTATACTTTTTCAAAGAATTTCCAAAGAGACAGCTACTTGGAGAAATATGATCATTCTTGTTCTAAATCTCTCCTCCTCTTCCTTCTTCCTCCTCTTCCTCCTCCTCCTCATCATCTCCTCTTCTTCTCTATCCTTGTTGTCACCATCCATCTTCCTTCTCTTCCTCCTCCTCCCCATCCTCTCTCTTCCTCCCTCCTCCTTATATAGTCTCACATAGCCCAGGCTAGACTCAAATTTACCATGTCATCAATGATGACTTGTGATTCCTGATACTTTGTGGAAGTTGTGATAATTTACATCTACCTAGAGTGCTGAGGTTGCAGATGTGTACCCCTATGGCCTGTTTTTATAGTGTTGACAATTGATCCTAAGACTTGGTACACACTGGACAAACATTCTACCAACTGGGCTCTAGCCCCAAGCCTCCATTTTTTCCCCTGAATGACAACATTAATCATGGAATATTTGAAAATTTTGCTTGTGTATAGACAATACTTGGGAGCCCTTGGTTACTTCTAGAGGCTGCAAATATAGAGATGATAATGATAACAATAAGACAGAAACTTGCAACTTCAAAGTGACACTCGTCATGGGGTCTACATTCCGAAACCCTGTGTGTAAGCCTCAGGGCCTCTAATTGGGACCTCTGGCTCATCTTGTTACTTGACCCTGAGCAAATCTGGGTGGGTGTGGCACCAAGTACCTGCATGCCTGGGTAACACCAAAAGAACCAACCTCATACTAATAAGTGAACAAATATTTTTAAAAACCATTAAAGCCAGCATCATAGTATTTATGTCACGCAGCTGGAGGTTGCAGAAAGCCGTCTGGTTCATGCTGTTACTCAGGAAATGTTTCTCTGATTAAGAGCTCTTCAATGGCATCATAAGACAATGTTACATATCATAAACGGACTCGTTCCCTGTTGTCTGGTGTCTCTGGCTCCTCTCTTTTCTTTGTACTGTGCCCACTCAATCTGGTTTAGCTAATGGCAGCCACCTTGACCATAAAACCCAAATATCCTTTTATCAGCTCTGCCATACCAATTTCATGAGTACGTAACTCCTTGGACCAGAATACAGAACACCAACTGTGTAAAAAAAAAAAAAAAAAAGTGTGATGAATGGCTCAGTTCTGATTGCAGTGATCTGAGCCAAATAGAAACCACAGATGATGCAGGTGACTCGGGCCTTACAGTTTTGTGCATAACGTGATCTGGATGCTTAAAACAGGAATATCTTTGAATTTAACATATTTTTCCTCCTTTTCACAAAACAAGATTCTTTTAATTAAAAACATTCTTTAAAAGTTCAGTATGTGTAACTGTTAACACCTGCTATGTGTTACCAACAGATGTTTCTCACTTACCTAGGGGAACTGTTGTAATTATTCTGTAAGCATACTGGAATGGCATTTACCAAGAAGCCTGAGAAAGTTTTGTTTGTGACTTTGTAGCATATTTGGTTGGTTATTCTGTTTTAGAATTTCTTCCCCCATTTCTTTTTTTGTTACCAAGAATCCACCTTGACCCATCTCAGGAAAAGCAAACATCTGTAAATCTGGTATTGGGTGTGCATATGTTAGTTGTATGGACTATTATTGAAATTGAATCTCATATTGCAAATCCATTATACGACTCGGCTGTAAGTGTCTTAATTGCTAGTCCGGACACCGTGCAGTTTGGGAACCCTAAATCTTCATTACAGATGCGAAACTGCATTTTTTTTTTCTTTTAGAAAAGTAACATCTTTCTAAGAGTCTGGCTCCTAAAGACACAGTTTTAAAAATAAGAGCTCTTTATTTTTTTTTCAGGTCTTACGAGAATCAGGCGCTCTCAATTCTTCATTTATGATACTAATCACACAATTACCTACAGGCACGTGCTAAATATGAAACTGATTCCAGTCAAATAATGGCCCAATTGCAAACAATGAATAAGGAGAGATAGCTCCGTTCATAACCACTGCTTCAACCGAGCTCAGTAGTAATCAAAGCAATCTGAGGGTGACTCATTAATTAATTGATGTTCTTTTTTTATTATGTGCTATTGAGTTAATGAGTAATTCGGGTGAGATAATTCTCTGAACACATCGATTACTTGAGATATTTTCTGAGGCTTTCACACCAATGACATGCTGAGTCGTTAGAAGAAGAGGTTCATATTTGTGTGCTCATTATGGGTAAGTTGAAAATGAGTGCTAACACTCAAAAGGATGTATTCAAAGGACGGGATACAAGAGGTTGGTTTCCCTGTGTCAGTAAGCAACTAACTACACAAGGCAAGGTCTGACATGCAGTAGGCATTCAGCAAAGTCCAAAATGAAATAGTAGCTGCATCAATCCTTTGTTTCTTATAACCTTGAATCGAGTTTAAAAAAACATGTATAATGGCATTTTTAAGAAAAAAAAAAAATAATGATTGAACGGCTTTTGCTTAAATTGTATTTTGTGTTAATGGCCTATTACAATAAACATGCAGATTGTTTTTGCAACTCACTGAAGTGAACACTAAGCATGTTTGGCCTGCATCATTTCTGTGAAATGGTTTAAGTGACGATTCAAAGAGCAATCTGCCTAACGTGATAGTTAAAAGAGCTGTCTGTGGCTGGATGTCTTACCAGAGATTCCATTTTTTTTCACCTCCCTGTATCAATTAAGGCGTCACGTGTCTTCCTGGAAAACACTGTTTAGTGGAGGTTTCGGTTTTAATTCATTTTATAGAGAATTTGTAATGTGTCTGGTGACAGCAATGCATTCACTTTCAGCAAGATCTCTAAAAATATATAGAAATGCTCAAAAATCATAGCCAGCAATTACTACCTTCATTTGACACAATTTTATTTATTTTTCACAAAACTAATATGGCAGAGAGCCTCCTACTTCAGGGACCTTTAGCAATCTCACTGGAGGAAGCAGCTGGTGTGACTTATTTATGCTTGTTGGGATTTAGGCTTAGAAAGGGAAATAAGTACTCATTTTCCCGTGGACAACACAGGCTCTCTTCAGACCACCTTTGTCTTTGCCAGTTAAGGGCAATCAATGGTGGTGTGCCCTTTTGATTGAAAACATGAATCCAAATTTCTTTTTAAAAAGTAAATGAAAGAGTCTAGATATTTATTAAGAAAGATGAAAGTGAAATCACGAATACTGGTCGGCTCTTACGATGAGCAAGCTAGTGGGATGGGACTTGCCTGGCCCCTCATCAGAAGCAGCCTGCAGAAATGTCAGCTAGGAGAAGAGCTTTCCCAGCCTGAGAAATCTGTGGCAGGAGTCTGACCACAGCATCGAATACCACGACAAGAGGGCCACAGAACACAAAGAGAACTGAGGAAAAGTTAGGGACTCAGAGTCCTCAGGACATCTCCCTTAATGCTTCCTGTCCAAAAAAAAAAAAAAAAATGTTGCTATCTGTGGCCAAGTAGCTGGAAAACACCTTACAGCTAGAAAATTACCCTTGCTCTTGGTTCACAATTTCACGGAGATTAAAGATAATCAAAACAGATTATGACTTTAGCATTTAATCCAGGGGAGCAATCCCCCACCCCCCATGCTCCAAATTAAGCCAAAGCATTGCAGATCCTGTTTGATTTGGGGAAGGCAAGGATAGTTGAACAGCTTTCAAAAAACTAAGGAAAGTCTGTTTCCCACTGAAATGTATTTTGACCTGTTATAGATAATATGAAAACCCATTTTGATGGGAAAAACAGAAGAGCATTTGAAAAATATATGGGCAAACTTTATGTAAACCTAAAACGACGGTTAACAGGAGCTAGCAGGGTTGTGTTTCAGACACTACTTCCTGCTTGCATCTCCCCACTCCTGCTCCACTGTGTCTTCTTTCCAATTTCTGTTTTATGTATTTTATGCTAAGCCTGTCTTAGCTTGTCACAAAACAAACTTGTGGGGGCTGAGAGAGCAATGAGGGTCACCTTGTGGACCACAAATGGAGAGCTTTCCAATTCTTCATCCTACCTCAAATTTAGGGCATGCGGACTTTAACACTTAACAATGAATCATTTACAAAATATGATTATTATTCATTTTTTATGGAAACTTTTTTCCCACACAAGGCACCATTAAGATCCTTATACGTTCTCCTAATAAATAAACTCATGTTTCATGATGACTCAAAGCCATGTCAGCATTGTTTTAGGCTTAGATTTTGGCCCCAGACCAAGAATGGAGGGACAGCATTTAATCACCATCTGTAACGCAGACACCGGCAGGAGAAATGTGTAATACAAGTAACAGCGGGAGTTGTTTCCTGTACAACAATGGAGAACAAACCAAGAAAACCCTCAGCGTTGACTTTTCTTGGGAGCAGATATGGTGCGTGGTGCCTGTATGGAGTAGGATTGTGGCGAATCGGTCTCACCGCAGAATGCAAAATCAACAGAGTGTGAGCAGAAGAGGAAGCCATATTCTTGGTTTTATTTCCTTAATTGCAATTTAAGTAATCATTTCCCACAGTTTCTGTTTCTAGAACATTCTTCTTCATCAGCTATCATTTAAATAAGGGGGAAACACTTCACCATTAAAAACCAAAACAAAATTTAAAAAAAAAAGGGAGGGGGGGAATAGATTTTAGCCCAAGTGTTACATAATCTGAGTTGGAAGATGGCAACGAACACAAGGGGCCGAGAAAGTGTGATATAGCAAATTGAAAGTGTTTTAAAGATTAAAGTAAATGGCAGATGAAATACATCATCACCAAGCAGTTCTCAACTTTTTATCAATCTCTCTGTTTCTCTTCTCTGTTTCTGTACCGACAGTTCCGAGGCTGTGAGCCGATCCCAGTGTGACTCAGCCATCAGGATCTCCGTGTGCACCATCCCCGTTTCAGGAGATACACCCGTAAGTGACATCAGCTCATTAATTGTAGACACAAAGCCCTCATCTCCTAGGGAGAAATCTGGACAACATTTACACAAGAAGTTGAAAAATTTGAAATTATGTCATAATTGTGGTAAAACCTTTCTCATTTAGAATAACCCTTTGGAAATTGTTTACATGCTACCCAAAGGCACTAGTTCACATAGGGTGTGTGATTGGAAAAAAAAAAGTGGAATAAATCTAATCGTGAAGGTGAGGGGCACAGTAAAGGGTATTGAAGAACACCACTAAGCTTTAAAGTCATTCTAAAAATGGCACTTTTCACGTTGGCATAAAATGAAAGTGCTTTAAGGTGAAATCGTTATCATTTTTAAAGCTGATCTTTAGCCCCCTGAAAATAGGGGGCTATGACGAGAGCATAGATACACCAAACTGAAGTAGCCATAAGAAGTGGATGTCACTAACTGCCTTGTGTTTGTTCACTTATTTATTTTTGTCTCTCTAACGTTGATAGTCTTGCTTCATCTGTGTGTCATCGTTGAGGTTTGCTCTTCAATTCTTACTAGAAAGGTACAGCTCGTTGAAAATAGCTGGTAGACACAGGAAGCATAAACGTACAGTAAGTTGAAACACTGATTGTACTAAATGCAACAATACAAAGAAGCAAACCAAACACAAATGGTAACACAATAAAACTGTATTACATTTGTGCTTCGGATTTTACAATACATTATATACAATAGTCCAAAATAAACATCTCATGCCAAGTGACACAAAGAAACAAACAAACAAACAAACAAACAAAACCCAAATGAATAGCAAGCAAAAAATTCCGGCAATATATACATTACTTCTCTCTCTTTAATAATGAACATTCAACTCTTGAACTGGGGTAAATTCACTACATACAGATGCAGTCCGCCTTTTCTTCCACATGGCCATCCTGTTGTCCTACCGCTACCTATTTAGCAGGTTCCTGTGTCGATTGATTCTTATGTACACGTGAGCAAAAAAGATAAAAGGATGCAGTGCTTTGCGTAGTTAGGGGTGATGTTGCAGGATCAGCGGACCTGGGGTGCATAACCTTCTTTCATTAGGCCTTCCTCGTAGTCTGTCTGGCAGAGGATCATATTATTCTTTAAGAAAAATTTGTCTCCGACACAAAATCTGAAAGTATATATATAAAGAATAAATTAGATTACTGAAATCCAAAAGACTGTCGTGGGAAGTTACTTTCATCATGAAAGTTAAAATCATTTTATTTCAATTATTCACACTTGCATACAGCATTTAAAATTCACCTTTGTATGTACATATTACAGGACCAGCAAGGTAAACATTTTTGGCAACTATTGATATTTCTCTTTTCTTCTCTTCTCTGATTTTCTTTTCCTTTCACACTGGTAAGAAGAAAATACCTGACCCATATATACCCTCAGTAAAGTAAAATTAAAAATGACATCAATTCTTACTGGTCAGGTACATATTATATACTGGTCCTGTGCCTGCTGTGGAAGACACACATGGAAACTTGAGCCTGTGCTATCTTCCTCTGCAGCAAATTCCCCAGTTATGAAATAGTGAATGTCACTACCTGGAACGCTCCTCATTAAACCAAAGAGAGCAACCTGGATCAACTTCTTAATATTGAGGTGATAAATAAAACCCACTCCCAGCAGCTAATTATGCATTTTAGTTTATAAAGCATTGTTTAAAGTGCAGGACTGTAATATTTTTTATAAGTTCTCTTTTTATATAGTTTCCCAGTGGGTAACACAATTAAGGTCAGACATAAATGCTCCTGCTGTTTCCAGTACATTTAACAAGAAAGTAGCTCTGACCAGATTTGTATTTATATATTTAATTGTAACAATTTAATGTTCAAACAGCAGCGTGTAGTAGAGTTGACTGAGAACAACTCTTTGTAATTATCGAGGTTGACCTCCATGACCTTTGGTGGTGGCCATTCGTTATCAGATAGTCAATTCAGAATGATGCTCTGGCAGAAATCTTAGTGGATGGATTAAATTGCATAGTGGAAGCCACCCTTTAATGCTCTGTAAAGTTGAAGGTTTAAATGAGGGGCACTTGGACTGATTTACATTTGCAAAGATTGGAATTCTAGACAAACAGTGAATCTATTTATTTTCCATCCAGGCAGCTTTGGAAATTTATCCTTATTCCAGCTAAGTAGATAGAGGGGAAAATAGTGTAATAAAAAAAGTAGATTGAAAAGAATTAGCTCTCCTCTTAAAGGAAAATTGGCCTGTTTATTTGTGGAATTTGCTTTTTTCCCAGGATTACTGCCTGCTGCTGATGTTGGTTTAAAGTCGACGCTCAGCTCTGGTCTTGAAATCCTGGATTTGTTTGCAGCCGCACCTACTGGACAAGACGTACATTTAAGTTTGGGACTTTGAATATTTTTCCCTTCTTATTTTGCTAGCTTTAGCTTGTGTGCTTTAAATATCGCATTTTAAACAGCAGTGTTTAATAAATCGGTTTGTGTAGCTATTGTGACCATGAAAACATATTGAATAAATGAAAATATTACTTTATTTGGATAACCCTTAGGAGCCCAAATTTGACTTTTATCTTTTATGTAAAATTAAGTGAGACAGCATTTATAACATATTTAATTAGTATTCAAGAAAATCAGTTTATATTACTGCTGAAATTAATTTTAGCTCTTTAATAATAAAATATATCTGAATGAATGCATTCAATAAAACACTCCTGTGTTTTTGCTGTTATTGAGTTAGTTTTCCTACAAAGCAATTTATCTGAAGATATTTTTCAATGTTTGTTATCTCTAACTATTGTTTAATTTCTTATCAAGCACCCAAATTCTGTTAGTTATTGTCTATAGAGATGGATGTATAGCATAGCACCTGTGGTACCCAGTCACTCTCTGCTCAGAGTCCTGTAAGTCAGAGCATTTTCTTTTGTAAGTGAGTAAGGTCAGGATTGTCACAGTAAGAAACAGAAGCAGCCATCCTGGGGATCTGGCTTCATGGTCTGCTTCAGTCATATACCCAGGGCACACATATACACTTGGATATATGCCAAAGTCACAGAGTTGTCGCATACCCCATGCAGGCATAGGTGCATGTCACTTTTTTTCATACTTGTGTTCTCTGTTAGAGAGATGAAGACACAGTATGCAACTAGAGGGAGGTCACCCTGGACAGTAAAGGGAGAGCAGACAAGCAAACTCCTACAGAGAGGATCCAGATTCCAGCCTTCCAATTGGGGCAAAGAGGATAAAGTTTCAGCTTTTCATTTGATGTTATTAGTCACTCTGTCTGTAAGATTGAGTAAGAAATGGGAACCAAATATGTATGGGTGATGTTTAGAATGTGTATAAAACTGTCACCTTCTAACAAGTACTCAGCTGCTAAGCTAAGCACATGTGTAATGTGACCAAACTTGTCCCATGCATTCAAAATAGTAAGACAGTATGTCCTGGGCTCCTACAAGAATGCCCAACACCTGTCAGTGTTTTCCACAGCTTGAATGCATATGGCCTTAAAATATTAAAATATTTCTTTCTGAGATGTTTCATAGCTAACTTCTTAACAACCAGGAAAATATGTTTTATGTACATGTCAATCTATCTACAAAGGTAACGAGTATATAGAAGATGGTTTAAAAGAGAAAATATCATCCTGAGTGAGGTAACCCAATCACAAAAAACACACACATGGTATTCACTCACTGATAATTGGATATTAGCCCAGAAGCTTGAACTACCCAAAGACTCAACTCACAAACCACATGAAGCTCATGAAGAAGGAAGACCAAATGTGGGTGCTTCAGTCCTCCTTAGAAGGAGTAACAAAATACTCATGGGAGCAAATATGGAGACAAAGCATGGGACATAAACTGAAGGAGGGGTCATCTGGAGATTATTCCACTTGGGTATCCATCCCATGTGCAGTCACCAAAGGTAGACGGTGATGTAGATGTCAGGAAGTGCATGCTGACAGGAGCCTGGTATAGCTGTCTCCTTAGAGGTCTGCCAGAGTCTGACATATTCAGAGGCAGATGCTCACAGCTAAACATTGAACTGATCAAGGGGTTCCCAATGGAGGAGTGAGAGAGAAGACTGAAGGAGCTGAAAGGGTTTGCAGTGCCATGAGGAGAGCAACAATACTAACCAACCAGAGCTCCCCAGGTTCTAAACCACCAGCCTGGGAGCACATAGGGATGGACCCATGGCTTCAGCTGTATATGTAGGAGAGGTTGGCCTTGTTGGACATAAGTGGGAGAGGAGATTCTTGGTCCCATGAAGGCTGGATGCCCAGTGGGGGGGGGAATTCAAGGGTGGGAGGTGGGAGTAGGGGTAGGTGGGGGCACATCCTCATAGAAGCAGGAGAAGGGGGAATGGGATAGGAGGTTCCTGGGTAGGGGGGCTATAGGGTAAGGGGACAACATCTAAAATGTAAATAAAATATCCAATAAAAAATAAAAATTAAAAAAAAAAGTGTCCCAGTCACACCTAACTTAGAAAACAGTGTAAGCAGCATTAGCAGCTATGGTAAGAAGACCATGGCTATTCAATTAAGATCACCATTGTCCTGTAAATGCACTGTGGAGATGGTAAGTGCTTGCCACACAAGAAGAAGGATCTGAGTTCAAACTCCAGCACGGAAACAGTCTTGCATGGCAATGGTTGTCCATAACCCCAGAACTGGGGAGACTGAGACAAAGGAATCCCTGTGACTTATTGGTAGTCATTTTTACTGAACTGATGGGCTTAAGGTTCAGTGAAAGATTTGTCTGAAAAAATATAGTGGAGAGAAGATGACTACAGAAGACACCGACTGTCAGTCTCTGGTTTCTGCATGCATATATCCATCCACACATCCACATTCTGGTCTCTACATGCATATATCCATCCTCACATCTACACACAAGTGTTCGTGCGTGCACACACACACACACACACACACACACACACACACGTACACTCACATGCACTCTTCTGTATCAGACATGTACCTACACTCACATATGTAGATATGAAAAAATTAGATAAATGACAATATAGGTATTAAGTGCTTAACGAAAGAAGCATTAACTGTAATTTTGCTAGGAAAGGTTCATTTCTAATAGAACCTGCTTCTATGAGGTTCAACATTAGTAGAAAAAACATTTTGAACAGGATGATTGCTTTAAAAATGCTGTAAGTGTGTTAACAGGTCTGGCTAAAACTTGTGCAGAAACATTCATCAACCTCCTTGTAATTTAGCCCTAATTGTTTGTGGTATTGTCAACTCTATTAGCTTTATTCTTATCCAAAAATTACTAAAGAAGAAAAAAATGCAATTAGGTGATTAACTAATCTAATATTCATATGTTGAAATTAAGAATACAGTTATTTTCCAGCTGAGGATGAGTCTAGCTTACTTCATACAGGTTTTGAGTCCTGAGAAGCCTAAGAATAACCTGTAATCAATACACTTTTGTTCTAAAATAGGGATCTTAGAGAGCTGTCTTCCTTTTTATATTTTTTATTAATTCTTTGAAAATTCCACGTGATATATTTTAAACATTTTCACGACCTCCTGAAACTTCCCATCCCTTAAGGCAGAGCAAGGTATCAAACTCTGTTGTAAGATGCTTCCATTGGTAATAGCCATTTGAAAAAAATGAGTATTTTACCTTAAGTTATTTTATTTCCTGAGGATCAGAGATGTTCAATTATAACTATTTTCTGTTTTTAATAATAGTTCAAAAAGAAGGGGCAATCTGGTATGCATTTCCAACACGTCTTCTTTCCCACTCAGCATTCATTGTCACTAAAGGATGGAGCACTTAGTACTGAAATATTCAGCAAGAGGCAACCCTGTCCCTAAAATCATGAACAAATTCCCTGTCTTTTCCCCACTGACAGCCCAATTGTCATTGTGTATCTCAGACCTTACCATCCCTTCAGCACCAAGGGATGCTATCCATATCCCGAACCCTGCTATAAATTACTCAAAGTCGACTTTACCTCAGCCCTGCAGGATCTGTTTACACTTGCATATTCTTAGAAAACAAAATACTCTCGTGAAATTGGTTTTCTCCAGAGAGGAGAACCCTGACTTGCTTCGCTAAAATCTTGAGTTGACCATTTACTATCTTGGTCAGAGTACTTAAATTTTTCTGCACATTTGATGTGTCTATATAATGCTATTTATTTGTATGTATGTTTTCAAGACTGACCTTTGTTGCTAGATAACCAAATAACTGGTGTGCTCATCCCAGGGGAAGAGCATTTCTCTTGTTCTAAGCATTCCTGTTACTTATAGTTCTTTTTGTCTGACTGAGGCTCCTGGGTTTTCTCCAACTTTATATTAGGATGTCTATTGTTCAGCATGTGTTTATATGTGTGTGTATATAACTAAGTTTGACCTTTTTTTCAGTCTGTAATGATATGTAATATATATACATATGTATATAATATATATATATATAATATATATTATTATGTATTACATTCAATATGTATATATATATATATATACATATATATATATATATTTAATTATATACCAACAATTAATGAAAAGAGGGGACATGAAAATAATTATTAACAATGAGACACAGTATAAAGCTAAAGAACTACAAATTTAAATTATATTTGCCATTTTAAGCTAATATATTAAATTCTCTCTCTCTCTCTCTGTCTCTCTCTGTCTCTCTCTCTCTTTCTCTGTGTGTATGTGTGTGTATGTGTGTTTATGATTCTTGTAGGTATACATTTGTGGGTATGCAGGGCAGCATCAACCTCCAGCATAATTCCTCCACTGCCATCCACCTATCTTCTTGGGACAGAGCCTCACTGAGACCTGAGACTCACCAGTTGGCTGGGTTGACTATCTAGCAAGTCCCATGAGTCTGTCTGTGAATACCTTCACAGCTCTGGAATTACAAGCGCTTGTAACATACTGGTGTTTGTTGTTTTGTTTTGTTATGTTACTTTTGGAGCTGGAATGCAGAGCCTCATATTCATCTGGCAAGCACTTTACCAACTGAGTTCTGTCTTCAGCCAACCAGTACCCTGGGGGCTCATTCCTGAAAACTCAATGCATCAGCCCTAAGGTATTTTCCTGGACCTGAAAAATGGATGTCTCTTCCCTTAGCATAGATCTAACCAAGTTGATCTGGCTCTTCTGTGAGTCTCTGTATCTTGCCTTGCCCAGAGTGCTGAACTCACTGAGTTTCTTAAAGAAATTAGATTTTATGCACCTCAATTTCCACAGGGCCTACCATTGTTTTTGTCTTTGAAATAGAAAGAAAAATGTTGAGCCAGAGGCTCAGCTCTGAGGGTCAATGTGCTTGCTGCCAAGCCTGCCAACCTGAGTTTGATTCCCAGGGCATACAAGGTAGAAGGAGGAGAGTACCAACTCCCACAGGCTGTTCTCTGAATATGCACTATGCCACATATATGCACACATACCAGAAAAATTAGCACATACAAATGTTTTAAAAGTAAATTTCACAAACAAGAAAAAGAAATCTCATGCTTTTAATATATATATATATATATATAATATTATATATTATATATATCTACATAATATATATAATATATAATATATATATATATATATATATATATATATATATATATAGAGAGAGAGAGAGAGAGATAGTTCACTATAAACATGCAGGTTACTGTTCTCCTTTGGTTCCAAAGTCATTATTTAATTTTCTGTGAAGATTTTTCAGTCTTTAAGAAATTAAGCTATTGTAGAGATTTGTTTCAATTCAAAATGAAAACTGAATTATTATAAAATAAGTTCTAGAATGATTTCGACCCAGTTTTCTTCCTTCTTAAAGAGGGACGTGTATAGTTTAAATACAGGATCTACATTTTTAACCATGCATTGCTTGAAAAGTCATAGATCTGCACATGTTGTTATTACCATTTTGCATCTCTCGCTGTGGTGTATCCGTGTGTACATGCCTGTGTATGTGCATATTCACGTATTTGCACATTTATGTTCATACATATTAACTTGTGTATATGTGGAAGTGTTCATGTACTCATGCATCGATGTGCCCGGAGGCTGGAAGTGGACACTGGGTACCCTACAGTACTCTTATTATTATTTATTGTTATTATTATTTCAAGAAATCATACTCTGGTTCTTCTGTCTTCTCCATGCAGTGAACTTGCTGGTATTTCTTTACCTTTATGAGTCTTCCACTGAATCTGCAGTTCACATACTCAGCTACACCGGGAAACCAGCCAGCTCCTTGGATCTTCTCTTCCTACTTTCACAGCACTGAGATTACAGATGTGAAACCACTTGCCTGGTGTTTTATATGGGTACTGTGTATGGGTCAAGCCAAAAAGCCTTGTTATGCCTTCTACTGAGGGGGCTGAGACAGAAGGATCCTAAGTTCAAATGCTGTATGTGCTATAAAGGGATTTCATAGCTAAACGAGAAAACTTAGTGTTCCCTGTCTCAGTGGAAAAACAGGAGGCAGGGGGCTTTGGGGTTGTTTCAGTGCTACAGAGCCTGTTAAGAATGTACAGGATTCTGGGTTCAATCTCCAGGACTCTAAAAATAAATAAATCCATACAATAAACACATATTTAAAAAAATTTAAGATGTATTGAATAAAATTAATACATTTCTATAATTCTATAATTTGAAATGTGAATGAAGTTTTCTTTAGGGGAAAGATTCATGAATGACCTCTTTCTCTCCTGGTTCTCTGGGAAAGATCACAAACCAGGCTTTGCACAGCTTTTGTCAGGAGGTGGCCATGTTGGATGCATCTCCAAGGCAAAAGTCAGTGGAAGAGAAGCATATCCTATCTTGAAACCCTTGTGTATTCAGGTGACCACGTCTGTATGCTCTGCTTGACTGATGAAGATGAGCTGACTTCCTGCATTGAGGAAGTTTGTCTTGTAAGGACCACAGTGACAAGACAATCACCAAGTGCTAATTGTGCATAACCAGTGCTAAAGATATGCAGCCCCTTTACGGCAGGTAATAAATGAAGCGAACATAGAAATGTATTAGGTGCTTTTGTAATGAGGTTGGAATAGTGTTTTGTAGCATTAAGAATGTGAGCAGTTTTTAGAGTCAAAATTTAGGAGTGTTTGTCTTACTTGACTGAGTTCTACTGAGCAGACAGACTTAATTGTGAATGTAACTTTTTATTTCCATGATGGAATAAAACTGATCTATGATTTGTAAATAGCATTAACCACCTTCAATTACTTTGCATCATAATGGGATTCAAGCTGACTTTAGCACTTGAAGGATGCATTCCTTTTCAAATGAAGAATGCAGATAAAATATGGAAGCCTGCTCTAGTGGAAAAATGGACACAGGGCATAAACAGTTTCCCAGAAGAGCAAACTCTGAAGGGCTACAAGTCAGCACATAAGAACCAATTAAAATTTATAATCAGGTAGCAGCTTTCGTCTCTGAAGGTGACAAGAATTTCTTTCTAAGTAATAAGCCCCAATGTTAAGGCAACAGTGAGAGCTGAGCAAATTTCGTGTGAGAGTGATGGGTATAGCTTTTATGACGATCATTTGGTCAACATTTACACGACACTTTCCAATTGTTTTACTCTTTGCCTAACGAATTACACTCCTGTGAACTTATCCTGACACAGATCTGAGCATTTGTCTGCTTCAAGAGTCAGCATTTTATCTATGATACAAAATGCACTGTGGAAATAACAAAAGCATCAGACCTCGCTATGCTGACGTAATATTTGATAACGTGGGATGCAAAATAGCTTAAAAGGTCATTTTACTAGCAAGTTAAAAGATACATAATAGAGATTAAATGAAAAAGTTCACAAATATTACACGTTAAGATCCTTCACTGTTAAATTGTTTAACAAAGCATTTTTAAAATTCATTGTGTGTGTTTGTGTCATATTCGCTACACTTAAAATCTCCATCGCAGATGCAGCCTACCTCTCAAACCCCTCCCAACTTCATGAATTATTTCTGTTACTATTGATTTATTGCTGCTGCTGTTCCTCCTCCTCCTCCTCCTCCTCCTCTTCCTCCTCCTCCTCCTCTTCCTCCTCTGCCTCCTCCTCTGCCTCCTCCTCCTCCTACTACTACTACTGCTGCTGCTGCTGCTGCTACTACTACTACTACTGCTACTACTACTTTTAGACAAGAATCTCACCATGTACCTCAGGCGTGCAACTAACTATATCTTTCTGCCTCCAGCTTCTGAACGTTGAGAAATGTACAGGCATTTACAATTATGTGGGACATTCCCAATAGAACTACTAAAAATCTGTTTAAATATCAGTGTAATATAGAGATTTTATACATATTTTGTCATGTATAAATAAAAAATCATGACCAGCTATATACTAATATACTATTTTAGTTTAGAATAGTGGAGGCTGGTTTTCTTTCTCATTTTTAAATTTTCCTCTGTAAATATGGAAGCTTTTCTAAGTTAGGTATACAAGATGCTTGTTTAAGGATAGGTGTCAATGCTGCTGCCGTAAGCGAATCAACCTGTGAAGTGAAGAGCTACATTCTAACATTATGGCTAACGCACTGTTAAAACATGTACACATACATGTTTACATGCATGTAAGTGTGTCTGGATGAACGTGTGGTCGTTTGTGCTTGTATATCTGTATTTTTCTAAAGAACTGACACTTGGATTTGCTAATTTACTATTGGTTAAGTGTCATCTTAAACTGACTTTAACCTTTTACCTTGTTGACCTTTTCTTAGAAGATACAAGATGGTGCCTAGGTTATTGCCAAGGTAAACGCAATATAGTAAGTTATAGCAGGCAATATTCTAAACATCTGTATTTGGCAAGAGACTCTTTTGAGGTATAGATCTTATAGAAGTATCAAATCATTGAGGTATAATTTGAATACAGCAAATTATAAATACAGAAGGGAAGACTTTTGAAAACCTACCCACTGCCTACTGAAAATTATTTTATTCAACTTACATACTTACATACTTACATACAAGTATCTGTGTTTCTATTTGTTGACACAGAAACTGTAGTAATTAGACAGATTAAGTAACATATTGAAAATCACAAAGCTAATAAAATAGCTAATATATGTTGGGGCCAGAATTTGAGTCTGTTCTTACCATGAACGTCATAGCCTATTATATCATGGGGCTCCATGAGGAGACTTTGAATCAAACAGGACTTTCAGGGAAAGTGACCTGATTTGAGACTGTGAAGAAATATTAACTGATGACACACTAGATATATATTTTCTCACAGATACTGTATGTTCTTGACATCTTAGTGAGGGTCTTACAGTTGAAAGTAGTGTGGTTTTGATATTTATCATGTTGTCATGTTTGCTTGCCTGCTTTCTGAGACAGGCTCTCACTTTATAGCACCAGTTCTCACAGAACTTGCTATGTAGATGGATCATCTTGAGCTCACAGACACCTGCTTCCCTTTACCTCTAACCTACTGGGATTACACATATGCACCACCATTCCTGGCCCTGGTAGGCACACTTATTATATTATAACATCTGCATTACTTATGAAAAAGCTTGTAGCCAATGAATAATTCTCACTGACAGAAGTATAATTTTTGATAAAAAAATCAGTGAAGGATTTATTATACTTTTAGTTGAAACAGTTTTGAAATTGACTAATCAAGTGTTACAAATGAGGAAACTGGATCCAGAGAGATGATGCAGTTAGTTTAATACTGGACAGCCAGTTTGTGGCAGAGCCTCTAGCACAACTTAGATTTATAGACGTCTGAACAATATTATTTCCATTGCTGTCTTTCTAAAGCTGGTGACTGTTTAATTATTAGATACCTTCTAATTATTAGAATTATTAGCTATCTAATTATTAGTTAGCTCTTCCACAAAGAGACTGGTGTTAGCTACGAGTATACAGAGACCATGTTTAGAATTCAGATAAAAAGTGAAGATGGGGCAGCTAGAAACACAAGTAAGATGAAAGTCAACTTCCTGTCACCAATTCATAGTCTCTAAAAGAATTGCACAACAGTAAAAGGTAGAGGTGTGTTTGTGTGTGTGTGTGTATGTGTATGTGTGTATGAGTGTGTGTATGAAAATGTTTATATGTGTTTATGTGCGTATGTGTTTGTGTTTGAATGTATGAGTGTCTATTAGTGTGTGTGTGTATTTGTGTGTGTGTGTGTATGTGTGAATGTGAGTATGAGTGTGCATGGGAGTCTATGTATTGGTTTGTGTGAGTGTGTCTGCCTCTGTGTGCACACATAGAGGTCAAAGGACAGATTCCATTGTAAGTCTCTGCCTTCTCCATTCTTTG
>JANHMN010000008.1:72957903-72997903 GCA_030674055.1 Rhabdomys pumilio | reverse complement strand
CTCGAATCTGAACAAAGAGACAAATTTCTCCTCCAGCCAGGTCCTCAGCCACACCTGAACACAACATTAAGGATTCCCTTTAATCTTGAGGATAAGACTAGATTAATTACCATCACCTGCATGGAAATCCTTTCTCTGCAGAATAGTTAGGAATGAATAGAGAAAGGCCCTGCTTTTTTGGATATGACATAGTAACTGACTGAAAAGACCTTTCCAGTTTGGACTGTAGGCTGGTGAGTTTGTCTGAGTGTGTGATCTCAGCAGGAACCAGGCATTTCCAGACCAAGAAGGACAAGGACACTTGCTTTTTGCCTCCTGTAAATAGACTTTTGATCATCTTTTCAACTTTACTTCTTAAACCAGGGGAGGGAGTTCTGGGAAATGAACTCACTGTCAACATCCCATCCTTTTGAACTTGAAAAATCTCATCCCTACAAACAGCTGAGAAGAATAGACATTATTCATCACCCCCCTAGGTGGGTCTTCACATGAGTTTAATGTTGTAGAGATGAGGGCATTGTGAGAATTTAAGACCAATAAAGTCAGAAAACACTAAGCATGTACAACTGAACAGAGGAGACATATGACACATTTTATGTTACTTTGAGCCCCGTTGCTAATTTGTGTTTTGGTTTGTTTCCAATTAAAAGCACAAACTGACACACAGAGATGGTGTTGCATTTCCCAAAAGTTAAGGTAGAAAGAACTGAAACGCCGAATACATATTAATGGCATGGGATGCACATTCTGCTTAAAAGTACTTGCTGATAATTTATTTAGTACCTCATGCATGGTATTGAAAAGCATTTGTATTCTAAGTCACATCTAACTTGCCTTAAATTCAGTCTTTATGTTATTTTCTTTATTAATATACATTGATTAGGGATGTAGGGAAATCTAGGCAGCCATGATAAGTCTCTCCAGCAGGGATGATGAAGACTTAAGGTTCAGTGTGTTTGTTTTAGTGTTTCAATAATGTTATTCTTCTATGCTCAGCTCAACCTCATGTGTCCTTGAATCATGCAGAGTAGAACCAAAAAGCAATGGACAAAAGCTTATCCTAGATCAAGGCTGACTGCCAGCCACTGGGTAGACTCACAGCATCAACCCATCTCCACTCATTTGAACAAAATCAGCACAGGTAGAATAAAAATAGCTGTGTTGAAAATGGTTTCTAAGTTGTAGGGGAGAAGATATGAGTTTTGTAATTCTTGAGATCCAGAGTTAGTCTGATGTTGGCAACAACAACAACAACCAAAAATGTAAAAGAATTTTAATGATTTGAAAATTCAGCTCCATGGTAGAGCAATGTATGTGTCTAGCACTAAGAATAATCTCAAAGAGAATGTTCAAGTTACATTGGGAAAGACAAAGGTGTTTTGATGAAAGCCCCTGTCAACTGTTTCTCTAGATACACTGTTAGACAGAGATCAAAAACAAAACAAAAATAGGGAAACATTCAGGGAATCCTTGGTTCACCATTACACTCATATGGAACTTGTAAGAATCTAGCATTTTATCAGTGCCTAGTGGATCTCTTCATAAAAGATCACTGCTAGAAAGTACTTCAAGTTCTACTGTAGCTCTGGTCTGTGATTCAGTTTAGATCATCTTAGCCTTGAAATTGTCCAGAAAAACAAAACGAAACAGAAACCCACTCTACACCCTGTTTGTAGATTTTTTTTTAAAGTTCTGTTGTAGAGACGGTTCCTTCCCTACCCAAGCCAGCTACCCATTTCCTCATGTTTGTGGTGAAGCTGGGACAGCATCCAGCACTTTGTGCTTCCAGTAAGTATTTTTAGACTTATTAGGTGGCTAAGTCCTGACTTTTGTCACACACAAAAATAAAATATTACTTGAGTTCCTTAAAGAATGTAGATTGAGTGTGGAGAAATCGTTTGAATGCACTACATTAAAGAAAGTGTTTTAAAAGAATTCACCTTTAAATTTTTTTGTCAATGGTGTATTAATAATCAAGGCTTTGTGTTGGCCAGTGAGTGTGCGTAGTCTGATTTGTGTTGGCCAGTGAGTGTGTGTAGTCTGATTTGTGTTGGACAGTGTGTGACTGACTGTAGTCTGATTTTTCTCATACTTTCAGATACACAGTAATTATAACTTTTAAGCAAATGGAGAGCTATAATTTTTTAACTGGAATTCATCCTAGGAATTTTTGTTCTATGTTTAAAGAGGAAAATTAAATACAGGCTAGAGATTTGAGCACATATGCTAATAGAGTGAGTCACGATAGCTCAACTTATATCCTGAAGTAGATGACAATACTCTATTTTTATCAGTTTTAGAGGGAGTGTTAATTCCTTCCCTCTATGTTTCCATATCGATACAACAGAACAAACAAACAAACAGAACAGGCTGCCTTGTCCTATTCTAGCTCTGGGACGCAGAGAAAAGATACCCCATGTCTGCAAGAAGCTGTGCAGTTACTCAGCACCTCAGTCACACAAATATTTATCTCCCCTCATGCAAAACTGGTTCCTCTTTCCTGTACTGTTTTGTATTTCTCTGTTAAGGTGGACGAAGATGTAAAGTGGGCCGAAGACAATGTGCTGAATAAGCACAAGGAGCTGAGTTCAGATTCCAGTGCTCATGCAAAGAGTAGGGCTCAGGGATGCTTGGATGTCTGAGTCTTGTTGAACATCCATTCTTAATTATCACACTCATGTTCAGAGCAATTGAGGAAAACACCTGACATAGACACTTGGCCTCCATATCCCAGATGTGCTTACACACACACACACACACACACACACACACACACACACACACACAGGCATGCATGCATGCACACACACACATACATACCCACTCACACACACACATGTATTCATGCACATGCACACACATGCATAACACACACACATGCATTCATGCACATGCGCACACACACACGCACACACACACACAGACACACAGAGAGAGGGGGGCAGAGACCGAGAAGGACCAGAGAAAGCTGCTTTGAACAAGACTTTAGGCCTGTGACCTGTTAGAGGCTCACAGCTGGCTATAATCCTTCCTTTCTGTCTCCACATCTGACTATTAAAAGTTGCAGAAACTGCTTAAATGCTACACTTTCATTTTTAACAAACAACCTGGGTTTTTCCCTCACAGTCCCTCTCTAAAGCCTCATGAGCAGGTGTTAGGGATGTTTAGATCAGTGCAGCAGCCCCGTGGGACAAACTGTTCAGAGGAAAACAAAATTGAATATTTTCCCTCAACATTTGGCGAAGATAACATCTCTGGGCAAACACGACAATTGTATCAGCATTTCATGGAATCAAAAAATCTGAGAACCAAAGTGTGTCCAGCTTGCCTTTCATTGTTGTAATATGGAAAAGACAAGATTTTTGCACAAGTCTAGATACAGTTATGGAGATACAGAGTATCAGGAAGACAAAGGAAGCACGTGTGGACTAAACACAGGAATGGATGTTTTTTAAATGATAGAAATAGATATTTTATCTCACAGTTATAGCCTTCCTGCTCAGATTTAACCTGTTTATAATGCAAGGAAGAACAAATAACCAAAACAATATGCACATCCATGGTCTCTGTGGCTGCAGATTGGTGAACGAGTGAGTAGCTGGCTAGCATGAGCAAGGCCGTGGGTTCAATTCACAGAAGCACTAAAAACAAAAGTGTGCTAAAATGTCTGTAGCATTTTTCAGGTATTGTGAAGATTTTAGTTTCTCTGTATCTCATCTTCAGCACAGTCAAGGAAGCTATTAGCAGAACTAAATAAATTCTATCCGGGTTTAACAACAGTTCAGTAAATGCTACCTGGAAGGCAATCTAGGTGGTTTTATAATAAATACTTTTAAGAATTTTAAAGTGGTCGTCTATTTTATCGTGAGTTTCAGAAAGCTTTGTCTACCAAAAACTGAAGATGTCTTTCTCATGGAGACTTAAAAAGTAAATAACACTTTCCTGAAATAGCGCTGAAGCCTTCTGATATTTTCCCAGATGTTCTAGAAACCCATAATTACTTCTTCCTTATCTTTCCTCTCACACTTTTCATGCCTCACATATAAAAGGGAAGGGGGAGAGAACCTTATTTGAAAATACTATTTTTACCCCTCTCAAGACTGATTAACTTCAAATAAATAAAATTTTCATCAAGAAAGAGAAACTAGAGGAGGAAAGGAAGCAGCAGAGAGGAAGGGGGATGTTATAACTCGTTCATTGAGAGGTAACCCTAAGGGAGACGTTCCCTGTGACCTTTGTCAAAGAAGCTGCTTACTGTCTCCACATTTCAATTTTCACATGTTTCAAAGAACTACCCTTCTACCTGAGTGTTACACCCAGTTCTCCAAAGTGTCCTTGTGTGACACCAGGCACATGGTGACCATCCGATCGACAGTGTAATGCAATGTTCATTTGTTCTGATGCTGAATGTGTCTTTCTAATCCAGAGATTCTGATTTCGTGATCACTGATCATTTGAGCCTGAACAGGTATTGCAGCATATTCTTGCAGCACAGCTACTGCATTTTCAAACAATACTCAGTTCTAGGATTAATTGGTAGAGCTTGCCAGAGGGGGTTGGGGGGAAATGCCACACTGAGTGGAAATGGCTAAGATAAGTGCCTATTGCTGAAAAATCAACTTTGAGTTGTATTTCGATCATTCATAGAAAAAGAAAAAAATTCAAGTACTCATGTTTCTGTTAAAGTAAGAAAGTGCAGTATGTTGTATGGCCATCATCTCTTTGATATGTTAAATGTTATAAAATAAATGTATGCAAAAAATGTCATTTCAGGTCCTTCTCTTTGTTGTTAACTGAGGTATATATTATATACTGGAAACATCATCTCATAGACCATAGTTTTGAATTACATAGACATAATTGCCAAAGAGACATGAAATGTATATTATTTACTTGTTTTGTTATTTCTATAAGGCAAATACAATGCCTAGTATTATTTAATCTCTGGTTCTTTTACTGGAGTGTTACTCTTAAGTTCCTTAAGAAAGGATTCTTGATGATACTCCGTTAAAGCATGACTCCTGAATCAAGCATCTGTAAGTGTCTGCCAAAAACGTTCTGGGCTGGATAGGAAACTGTATGGTGACCAAGTACCCAGGATCAAACAGAATACAAATGTTTAAAAAGTGTTAGACTCTCAGTTCCTCTAGAGAGCCATCATGTAGATTGAACTAAGTACCCTTTAAGAACGGTGTCTAATTTTAAAATTCTATGATACTGTATTCTAGTTAACGGTGGCTGAATTATTCAGGGGAGAATTGATTTGAAAAACTAGAGTTTAAGTTCTCAGGCTGGATTTGTAGTGATCCCATAGTAGCTTAGGGAAATGGGAGACAATATAATGTTCACTTGACATTGTAGTGTGTGTGTGTGTGTGTGTGTGTGCGTGTGTGTGTGTGTGAATTTGAGAATCCATTAAAATAAGATTGAAAAGAATCATCAAGATGAAGCACTGAAAACAATTCTTAGTAGGATGAGATGAGTGTTTTGGGACCACTACAAAAATTAACAGAAGAAATGAGAGTCAAAACAGTTTTGAGGAAGGATTTGACAACATAGTAGTATTTTTTTTTCCTCAAAATTGAGACAAAATGAATCAGCACATTGAATCTAGCATTATGGAAGAGAAATTTCAGCCAAACTTTGTGTCACAAAATTATAATGAATTATGCTCAAAGTATAAATTGCTTGCTTCTATATACTGATACAGCATTACTACACATGTCTATAATGCTTTCTGAGCAGTCTTTAAGCTTTTTATTCACAAAATGCAGTTTCTAAAGCACTGACTTCATTTCTAGGATATACATGTATTTCTTTTGTGGCATCACCTTCAGTAATTAATATCAGAAGTAATTTTTATAAAATGCTATGCCACACTGCCCAGAATTTTAACTATTCCTTAAGCATATCAAAAGCCAGAAGTAAAATCTTTCATACATATAGGGGTGTGCCTATTGGGGTACTCCATCAATACACATTCCATTTCCAATTTATCGCATGCATTAAGTTCAGCTATCTTTGGGATCATGTATAAATTATTAGGCATATAATGATCTTCCTGGTGTCAAAAGACATTTTTATAAGAAACACATGCAAACCACTTTGGGAAAAATCTCTTCATAAAATATATGTCAGAATAATTCATTCCACGAAAGAAAGGACAGAACCATATGAAATCAAATATTTTATATTTAATCTGAATTCACACGTGTGATTTCTAAAACTCTAGAAATAAGAAGCAAGTAAGAGAACAGTTGATTAAAGCAGGAAATAATAAATACAAACCATATAATACTTCAAAATTTCTTTGCAAATCATATAATTTTAAAATGCATAAGAGTTTTATTTTTATGAAATTTTAAACTAGGTTCATTTTATCGAAGAAAAAAATCTTGCACTTTAATGATGAAGCAATCATGTGGATACGTCATGGATGGGGAAAAAATCATATTAAGTAAATCCATTTCAATGTGTATTTACAAATACTCATCACTGAAACTTCCTATTGACATACATTATTCTTGGAAAGCTTATTTGAGGTTAAGATAGAAAATATTGCAGAAAACAGTAATACTATGCAGAGGCATGAGTGAGTAAAGTCCAACACAAGGAATTTGAACTCAGACCCTCTAAAACAGAGCAGAGAGGTACTGGGGTCATTTGGCATCTTGAGTTCACTGGTAACCACAGACCCAGAAAAGACTTCAGAGCTGTGTGCATGTGTGCTGAGTGTCTCTGTGCCGTGTGTCCACATCCACAGATACAATACTATTACTTATCTCTTTTACTCTCAGCCTGTCAAAAACCCTGTCAGCTGCCGGGGCGATAAGGGGGGCATTTTAAAGAAGATATTGGAGTCTTAAGCCTCTTAATGTGCCAAGACTCAATCCCATGAAAGCGAACAACTTGAAAGGGGGTTATACTGTTTAGGGAATCACTGAGGGTCCTTCAGTTCTGTTCCAGCCCGAGCTGGTGCTCAAGTCTTCTCACCCTAATGACCCCCGAAGTAGCCCCTAGGGACTGCAAAACAAGGCCGTTACACAAGGCAGCTTGCTAATTGAGGAGTTGATCAGGGGTAGAGAAAGCCAGCCTAACTGCGTTGTGTCCAAATCAAGCATGACGGGATTGACGTCGCCAAATCGCCGTCTGGAGGCCACTCCACGCCAGGAGCAGCCGGGTTTTTCACACCTGATAGGCCTCCACTCTGTCTAGATCAAGTCACATTAAGATAGGAATGGATTACGAGGCAGGAGTCCATGCCCCAAAGAGCATTCACTCCATTGCCTAATTGCTGCATCTCTGATTCCCCGAAGGAACCCAAGTATGCTTTGGGGACCTGATGGTTACCTGACCCTCTTGGACAATCGACTCCTTGTACAACTCTCTGCCCACACATGCTACAACAGAAAAGCAGCAAGAGTCAACCCTAGAGTAAGCTGAAGCAAGGCACCTTGGCTGTTAGATACTATGGATTATGTATCACAATCCTCCTGGCTGAAGGGCCTGTACTCTGGGAACAGGTTATAAACCACATTTCTTTAATTTTCCTTAGAAGTTGCAGATGCATGATCCAGCATTGTGGAAACACTGGGCTCAGAGTCACTTCTTAGAGTCAGAAGGGTGGCTAGAGCAGAGAGAATCTTGCTTTTGACCTTTGGGTCCCCAGCCTGGGATCTGTACCATTCTAATCTAGATTCTCCTGGGACAGAACTTAAGACATATTCCCAACAGTTCAACCTAGTAGACTAATATTATGCGGTATTTTCTTACCCTTCTGTCTCTGATGGGGAAGGCTACTTCACCAACAGTGTGTTTCAGAAAGAGAATAAACCCTGAGTTATGAAAGTCCCCTTTTAGAGTAACCTGTTTGTTTCTTCTCTAACTGGAAATTCCTGTGTTCTCTCTACTAAGAGGACATGCAGAGGGAAATGCCATGTATTTCAGCTTCATGGGACACAGAAAAGAAACCATTACATATTTTTTAATTTTCTTTGTTATTTGTATTTTTTTATGTGTATACATGTGTATGCAGATGTCTCTGCGTGAATTTATATGGGTGCCCTGAGAGCCTAGAAGTGTTGGTCAGATCCATTAGAGCTATAGTTACAAGGTTTGTGAACTACCCAGGGTGGGTGCTGAGACGTGAACTGGTCTTCATGACTGACTGGGCTTTGCTTCTACCCACTGAGCTATCTCTCTAGCCTCCTGTTACATCAGTTCATTCTAAGAAATCGAAATAAGGGTGGTAGAATGTGCACCGGCAGGTAAACTGAGGTGCAGAGGGAGCCTAAACTTCCTCAGGGTCTCATCATCACTAACGGTAGTAACAGAATCAGAGCAGGGTCTATGTGTCCTGACAGCCTACTGCTGCTCACTTCGGCTGGGGATTACCGCTCACTCTCCACAGAAATACGTATACAGTGTGACAATTACTAACAAGAAGAAACAACTAGAAACACACAGGGGAAAAGGTATTCTCTCTATGAAAAGATGACAGGGAAATCCATAGTGTTATGTGACCCAAACACTATTGACTTCTGAGTTTTAATCCCAACTTAACATGTCTCTGTCATGTTTTCCTCTAAAAACTTCCACAAGATCATTTGCAGAGCTCAAAACAAGTAGGTAAACTCACATGAATAAAACCCACTAACACGGAGACTTTCTCTTTGCAAAACGTAAAGTATAAGATCAATTCCTCCACACTCAGGGGGAGACGGTCTAAGAAGTATCTTTAATGGCAAAAGCAATAGACAGAGTTTTCTCAGATAATCTCACATCAGCAAATTAGAGAAATCAGTCAGCAGACATTCCCGTGCTCACATTTAAAAAAAAAATAACATCTTAAATCAATATCAGTATGAGATCAGGTCAATGATGTGAGGGCTTAGCCTGCAATAGCCTGTGTCTATTGAGTTCTGTCTCTCTACCAGACATTATGTTAAGCATCTCTCCTGGGTTATCTTGTCTTCAATCCTCACAGCAGTGAACAAGGCATATGGTACTATGTTTCCCCATTTTACGTATGGAAAAAATGGATGAGAGGAATTATGTACCACATTACAATTACACAGATAGTCAATGGTATGGCTAGACTCTATGCACTAAGCTTATTTAAATTACCTACCTGCTCACACACGTAATTCTCAGTAGAACAACTGAAATGCACATAAAAGCTATGCACGAGGATTACCCTAAGGTTCCTGCATTACTCTCTGACCTCTAGGACAAGGTCATATCTAAAGCTAAAGCTAGTTCTCTGGTCACTTACTTCACTCTACAGAGCATTCTTTCCTTTCGCAGACTATATCTCCCTCCACTGCCATTCCCAACGCTCAGACAAATATTGGAAAAATCTGCACCATCTTCAAACCACAGATTCCAGATTCATCTTGGATTGCTCCTCTTCTCTGGCCTCCAGATCCAATCTTGCTGCTCACTCAAAGCAAGATACACTGTCTTTTCTTCTTTCCTGGTGACCTAGCTCTGGTGTGCATCTCCCTTCTGTTGTACAAAGGCTATACCTGCTACCTGAATATCCTCTCCGCCAGATCATCGTGCTCCAGTTCACACTGCCCTGCATACGGCGTAGGCATTAACCAATCCGGAATAGAGGTGCAATATATTTCTCTTGCCTAGAACCCTTCATCCTTTGGACATGCAAGAATAATAGTGAGCAGCACTGAGACTCAAGCCCCCTACTCTCGATTCCTGTCTACCCCCACCACTCATTCCAACTCTCCTCATGCTTTACAGTCCTTCTCCTCAGGAGCATTCCTGCTTGCCATCCTTTTGCTCCCTCCTGCTGAGACTACGTTGAACCCACTCTTGGCAGAATATGACGACAGTGTTCCACATTTAGTTCAAATGTCACTCGATCTTTGAATCTCCTCTGATTTCCTTCTGGCAGAACAAACGCCTTCCTTTAGATATGAAAATGCTTGTTTTTCACACAGCACAATGGTCTCTCTGAATTTGTATCCACTTATGCCTTTCTGCCAGATAATAAGCCGCCTAATAGCTTGCCCTCTCCTTCACCCAGCTCCTAACACATGTGCTATTCATATGCCCCCAAAATTACTGAATTATAGGGTAGGGATAGAACTAAAAATTAGCATGTTCTCCTTGTTGAATGCATGGATTTCATAGGGGGATTTTACTCACACTCACAAGATTAGTGCTACTGATTTTTAAATCCTATTTTGAACTTAGGCTATAATGAACATGACCTCTCTAGGTGGAAGTCAACAATAAGGTAGTTGGAAGCTGCTTTAAAAAAAAAAAGCCAAGTACAGCACTCTCCCCTGCTCTTTCCTGAAATATCTTGAAGTATCTTTTTGAGAAATAAGTCATAAGGGCAAAACTGTGCTCTGAGGCAGCACCAGGCTCTATCTGGGCAGCACCCTCACATACTTGCAGAAACTCAGTGTAAACCTTTGATCACATCCGAGGTATTTCATGTGATGCCCACACATCAAAACCCTGATCTCATCAGCTGGAGAACATGTGTGCATGGTCTTCTCTTTACCATCCATGACCCCGTGACACCGAATAACTTGGAAGAGTTACATCTATCTCAGGCAGGCAGCTCAAAAGAGACACCACTATCCTTTATATTGTGAGAAAGAAGGCTTTACTCCCAAGATCCATCTCTCCTACATGTTCTTTCCAGACTCCAGGACCTTTGGATCCTTCTGTAAAGCCTTCCTCCAGGAGCTCAGTTATTAAAAGCATATTCCTCTAACCAACTGGTTAATAGTTATTAGTGTTGTTGTTGTCCACTATAAACGTATTCCATTTAATTTATTTAGATGCTCCTAAGCATTTTAAGCAAAACAGCTTCCCCTTTTCTCCAATCAATATTAAATTCCTTGGTGTTCAATAAGGTATCAGAATAGTACATATGGTATAAGAACACTAATATAGCGTTTCCCTGTCTGTAAAACATTTCCAGTCTGGTGCTTCAGTGATAGGCAAGAGAATGATGCATTTTCTTCTAGTGCCATTGAGAAAAGGTTTTCTCCTTTAAGTGTGGATTTCCTAGTTTTACTCACTTGCTCAATACCTCACACTGGCCCAGTAGTACGCGCAGAATGCTAATCAGACAGCCTACAATGGCTTCCTGGAGAGGTTCTAAAAGCCCACCACTGACTACATTTCTCTTCTACACAAACCAGTAATTGTGGTTGCCACAATTATGATGTCCAAATGTTGTACATGGTATGCTAAAAGGAAAAAGTGTCCTTTATGAATGTGAAAATTGGGTTTAAATGGGCACTCTACATTCTGACAACTATACACCATATGCGTCCAACTTGTTTTCCTTCATTTGAAGTTTACACCTTGTTCCAAACACTTTGCTACCTAATATGTCTGCTCTACTTATCAATCACACCAACCACATATCCTCTCAGACGTTTTCCAGGCAACAGAAACCACACTTTCTTTTTAATCCTTGTACTTTAATTAAACTTTGGAAGTACGGAAATAACAACCTAAAGTAATGCTGAAAGTTCCTCACCATTTTATTTTTTAATTTCCAAATGTTGTAGAAATGACTCAAATTGGGGACTTTTTTTAAGTCACTTAGTTCACTTTAGAATATAAAAACAACTGCATCTCTCTTTGCCTTAAGGAAGGCAGAGAGGAGAAAGATGAGCCAGGTGAATGATACAGAAGAATTTGGGAGTAGGTAGCTGTGTTTTCTATGGTATAGACTCATGTCAGTCTGGTCCATACTTGGGTCTGATATCAAGTTATTAACACTTTAAAACACTGTACTAAGATCCACATTAGTTGTCTCTAAAAGAATATGTTCAAGGGGAAAAGATTTATCCTTTATACAGGAAGTCTCATTGGAAATAAGAACTGATGTTAAGAGCACTTGATGCTCTTCCAGAGTACGACCAACATCTGATCCCACAACCCACAGGGTAACTCATAACCTGTAACTCCAGTCGTAGGAGGATCTGATGCTCTCTTTTGGTCTCTATGGACACTGCATGTCCATGGTTCACATACATATATATAGGTAAAAACATCCATACACATAACATAAAAAGTGAAAACAAGTAGTGGATGAATAAATAAATAAACAAGTAAATGGATGAATGAATGAATGGATGAATGGGTAAATGAATAAATAAACAATAAATCGATGAATGAATGAATGGATGCATGAATAAATACATAGCATCTGTACTTAAACTAAAAGTAAATAAAAAGGAACAATTTCTTTATTCTAACTAAATTGTTAAGGTTCACTAGGTCCTTTCAACAGATCATTATTGTGTGTTAGTGGCCTCTTCCAATCCAAACACTCTTTGGAGCCTCAGTTTTTCTTTGAAAGGATTGATTGCATAGATCATACATTTCCATACAGATATTTCAGAAAGAGAACAAAATGTTTTCCAGCAATCAAATTTATATCTTCCCTCAGACATGCATTATTTAGGTATTTGGGGCAACCATCATGAAATGATTTATTAGTTTTCTAAGAAATTTAAGAAAACTAGAATAAAGAATTGCTTAATATTCTCTATTTATTCAGAAAACTATGACCTGAAAAAAAAATGATGTGCTTTATAGAAGGCTTTTATGTGAGCCTCTGAACAGAGTTAACATACAATATGTCTGAGGCCATGATGAGAAACAAGTGCTCTGATGCTCTGACCTTACTCTTGGTTGACAACTCAGAGATGGTACACCATTAGCTTTAAAAGGTAACATGAACATGGAAAAAAAAAGTAGTCTTCTTGCTTCTTATTGTTAGCATATGGGTTAAGGATTTGAATTTTTAAAAGAAGCAAGACAAACTCACTTCCTTTGCATGATTTTAGACTAACAACAGCCATTAAGCAATACCCAAGTAATCAGACTCTAAGTAAAGCAACACTTCCCTGGAATCTTCTGGCTAACAAGAAGCTCAGTGGGAAGAGGGGAGGCTGCTTCTTCTTCCTCCCTCCATTCCACATACCTTACAAGGCACTCAGTATGAAGTCAGCAAATTATTTTCTTGCTTTCCCAGCAGGAACTGTATTTCAGGGCAACTGAGAAATTTCACTGGCTGAGTGAAAAGGCACACTTTACAGAAAAATATCAGTAATAAATGCAGGGGTGACGGAACGATAGGATAATTTTCCGAGTTAGATAAAAATTGTCATTTATTTCAGCCACCCAAAACGAGTGGTCTGCAGCGGGGAAGATGGATGAGCAACTGTAATACTTACTGCTCTTGTAGAGGACCTGGGTTCAGTTCCTAGCACCCACAGGAGTGGCTCACAACTGACTAAATCTGCAGGTGATGTTTCTGATGCTCTCTTCTGGCTTTTATCAGCACTTGAATGTATATGGTGCATATTCATCCATGCAGACAAAGACACACACAAACACACCAGTCACACACATACAGAGACACATATACACACACATATACACTGACACATGCACACATACAGACATACACACCTATCAAATAATTAAACGTAAAAGCAAAAGATCAATAGAACGCTAGGCTTTGTTCTGCAAGTGACAAGGCCCAGTAGACTGTCTGGTCATGTGAAGAAAATGTTCACTGTGAAAATCATGACAAGCTTGCTCTCCTCCTCATCAGGTAATAATAATGTTACATGAATTACATGCTTTCTCACACATACCTTGTGAGGAATGTATCACTGATCGTGTATTATTGGAAAGAAAATGTACTTGATGGTTACAGTTATTATGTACAAATTCTATTTTTGTATGATTATTAGGGGTAAGGGAACAAAATCACTGTCCTTACAAGGATGATTCCATTTCAAAGAAGGTAGACCATTCTACATGTCAAGTCCTATCATGTTTAATAAAATGCCATCAAAATTAGAAATAGCCAAGATTAGGAGAGATGATAAATAAAACAGTGCAATATATAAATTACATATTACATAAAATGTAACATGTAAAATATAATATAAAATGTAATCTTGAGATTTTGATTTGGGACTTTGTGGAAGTGGCAAATGAAAAAATCTAAATGTAGATCAGATAACAGATTAAGTAGCAATTTGTTACCATGTTGTATATAGCAGACTGAAAATACTAGGTCACAAACAGTAGCAAAAGATACAGCCTCAGTTGAATAAATATATACAGCTATGTATAAAAACAAATCTAAAAAGATTCAAGATGCTAGGAAATTAAACATCAGTAGGCTCTTTTAGCTTTTTATTCTTTTTCTTTTTTCTTTTCTTGTTTATATTTTTGCCCATCTATGCATCTATGACTTTAACGTTTTCATACTATATGTGTATTTCTTTTATAAAAAATTAAGTTTGATAATAGAAAAATACAACATTGACCATCTACGACTGATAATTGTTAATACTTTTGTTACTAGTTATAAATCTATTATTAAAAGAAATATACATTATTGGTCATGGTCAATGCACATTGTAGATTAGTTTGCTGTGTTCCCCTCTATGTTGTGAAATACAGTTGTAGCTATGGTATAGACCCATTGCCATTTGATCTATGATTATGTTGTCTGACCACAAGCTTTCAATGCTTCACAGATGCATCGTAAAACTAATGCATGCAAAGATCAGTTACCCATTATTATATGAGAGCTTTGCATGAGTTGAGTCTCTCATCTAAGGTACCTAGTCAACTTCAATTGCACATGCCAAGAGAGGTGTGCAGTGGTCAACACTTAGCAGTGCAAGAGAATAGTGTGTACAGGTAGAGGTTGAAAAGCCACCAAAATATGAGGACAATCTGGTAGTAGTTGTGTGTCTATAATTCCAGGGATTGTGTGACTAAATCAAATGTGCAACCACCAAAGAAGAAATCACAGCATTTTTGTAAGACCAGGGTTCCCAGGCTACCATCATTCTCTCTAAGTATTTTGTGAGGATGAACCACTGGGAATCCATCAAAATTAGATAGGATTGTGAGATCCAAGAGAGTAGAAAGCTTTTATAAGGGAGAAGTTAGAAGTATTGGGAAAAAAAAAGACTGTGAGGTGCTTTCTAAGAAAATGCCCTTTGGTCTCAGGAATTAGATATCAGGGAGTTCAGTATTAGCAAGTGAGGCTGAGGAAGTGCAGGTGACAGGAGTGCAATATTGTTTTTAAGAAAAGAGAAAAGACTCCTGGAACCATAAAGTTGGCTCAGTGGTCAAGAGCTCTCATTGATCTTGAAGAGGACCCAGGTTTGATTCCCAGCAACCACATGGTAGTTTACAATTATCCATTAATACACTATATGGGGGGCCTGATTTCTGTGGGCACCAAATAGGCATGTGGTGCACATATATACACATGCATAAAGCAATAAAAGTGTTATGCTAGTCAGATCTGTAAAACAAGAACCCCAGACAATAAAGGAATTTGATATTATCAGCATGCAATTGAAAGAATGAAAAAGTAAAGTTTTAGAATTGAAAAATCCTGTCTATATTCACACACTGAGTATTGAGATCTTAGAAAGGAAAACGATACCTTCTAAAGATTGACAATGCTGGAGGAAAGAAAGCCAGGCACAGAAAACTGGGTTTGAATGAAATTTATATCGTTCATCATCTGGGCGAATGTGATGACAGTAGCTGCAGACGTATGAGAAGAAGATGAGCTATACATGGCAGGAGGAGGAAGATGCACACAAAACCCAAGGAAAATGTTAGCAAGTGTCAGTCTATATACCATTGGGTTGATTTTAGAAGTTCTTAAACATAGATAAAGAGCAGACACAAAGACTACTACTCCTGTGCCCATTTCCCAGACTGCTCTTCATTGGAAGATAGACAAGGTACAAGAAATGAGGTTGGAAGGCTGAGACCAGCTTGACTAACTGGGGGTTTCCAAAAAGCAGGGAAGGCCAGGAGCCTGAAATATTTCACTACATTGGAGAAATAAAATATATAGCAGACCAGTTGAGTGTTGATAGAATGAATTCGCTATAAGACAAGTAAGATGGGATGCTAATGTAGTGTGGAGCATATATTTCTGAGATGAAATAGTTTATGCCGGAAAAAGACACTGTACGTGATCCTGATATGACATCAATTTGGGATACCAGAGAGATCCAGTACCCTAGGGCTTGGTTTCAGTTGTGTGGGCTGTACTGACTAAATCTTCCAGAATCACAACAGGAAGGAACACACAACAGTGAGAAAGTGTAAAAAGCGAGACCTGTGAGCCCAAAGGAGTTTTGTTTCAGGAAGCCAGTTTTGAGTGAGTGAAGATGTCTTTATGTAAGTTCCTCTTGGTTTCACAGGATATGGGATATAAGTGCTTTGCCTCTGCTCACAGCTAAAAGGAAAACCAACTCTTTCAAATTAGAGGCAAGTTATAGATGAAGCAACGGTTGAACCTTAATTAAAGTGATGTTTTGATTTTTTTTTTAAAAGTGTCTTACCGAAGATTGTGGATGTGAGAAGGTCCCTGACAAGGACATTGATGTTCAGATAAAGTTTACTGGAAAAGTGTGTATGTCCAGTAGACCAACATAAATATTGGAAGGAGATAAAAACAAAACATATTTAGAGTTCATGTTGGTTGGCAGAGAGGTGACGGTATCCTCTTTGTTTCTTTGCTTCTTTGTTTGTTTCTTTGTTTGTTTGTTTCTTTCTTTCTTTTCTCTTTCTTTCTTTCTTTCTTTCTTTCTTTCTTTCTTTCTTTCTTTCTTTCTTTTTTCTTTCTTTCTCTTCTCTTTCTCCTCACTTTTTTCTCTTCTCTATCTCCTTTTCCCCCTATCTTTCTCCCCTTCTCTCTCTTCCTTCTTCTCCCCTTCTCCCTCCTTTTTTTGCCCCCTCCCTCTCCTCTTTTAAAAATCATTTCCCTCCCCATATTTAAAGACAAGTAGTACTAAGCAGCACAAAACTGACTTCAACTCAAGATTGATCCTCCCAAGTGCAAAGTGTGGCGACACAATGTGTCATGATATCAAACTTTGTTCATGCTTTCTTTGGTAAAATTTTTATCAACTTGACATAAGCTGGGGTCATCTGAGAAGCTCAACTGAATAAAAATATTGTTATCATATTGGCCTATAGGCAATTCTATTAAGCATATTCATGATTAGTGATTGACATATGAGGGTCTAGCCAGCTATGGACAGTGGCAGCCTTGGGAACTTGGCTCTGGATTATGTAAACAAGCAAGCAGGGTGAGCACTAGAGAGGAAGCCATATTCCTGATCTCTGCTTTTTGTTTCTGCCTCCAAGTTCCTGCCTGAGTGTTTGTCCTGATTTTCCTTCACAATGGGTGGTAAGCTATAAGCTGAAATAAACCCTTTCCTCCTCAAGTTGTTTTTTGTCATAGCAATGGAAAAGCAGCCAGGAACACACAGTGACTGGTGATTTTAGAATAAAGAGTTCTACTAAGATGTGCGTGACTTGAAATATCTGATATTTGGCCTAATGAGGTACCCTGAAGATATCTCTCTTAATTCCAGGGAAACCATACTACTACCAGAAGCGTGGAAAGAAGCACAGTCAGAACTTCTTGCTTCGCTAAGCTCTGATGAGATGTTGAAGCAGAAGTAGCCATGATAAGTGTTGATGTGGGGTAGTGATCCCCCTTCCAAACAACCAGGATGCTACAAGCATTTTCAAACATCAGTCAGTGGAGTTTTAAAACTATGGGTGGAATTGAAACTAGAAGTAGAATTCTAGCCAAGAAGTTACCTATAAAGTATCCATGCATCATCATCTTTATTATCTTAATTTTAAGAGATATCCCTTATAGTTACAGAAAAAGAAACATAGTTTATCCAGATATGAGCAACATTAGACCCTCACTAACACAGCCTACTGAACTTGAGGCATGGCTGTCCCTCCAGGGAGGCATGTAAGCCCTGAGTTACCATATGTTTGGAGTTCCAGACTGAACTCTTATACCTAAAGGCATTCGCATGCAATCCCTGCCTCAGCCCTCTGTCAGTTAAATAATTCATTTTAATTTACATCAAAGAGTCATTATAGAAAGCAAGTTACTGATTGCTGCTTTGAGGGATCACTGTCACGTGTATGTTTGCTTTTTAGGATGATAAATTGATCATCTGTATATAAACATTAAGGAGCTCAAAAAAGTTGTATGCACTCTGGTCTTTATACTATGCAGGGTGAATTGAACTGTTCCCAATATGGTTTCCAAATACCTTTCACTTTCACCTATGTTTTGTTTTATGTAAACGATCTGGGGAATTCCTTTTATCACACCCTTCCTGCCTTTACATTCATCCCAACCAGCCTTCTGTACTTCCACCAAGAGTCATGCCCTGTGTTCTAAACTCAACTTCTCTCCACTGTAGTTGCCCCGTTACCATATTTAAATGCATTCATTTGAATAATCTTCAAAATAAGCCTCAAAGAACATACATATCTCTATATATCAAAATTCAATATACATACACAAAATAACCAATATGTTATATGTTTTATATTTTTAATATACAATATGTTACATATAAAATACATATTAAATTATGTTTATATATTATATTGATATATTTTCTGTTTATATTTGATATGTTATATATTTTATAGTTATGTATAATATATAAATATGTGATATTTATTTTTTATTTATATTTATATATTACATATATATATATATATATATATAGAGAGAGAGAGAGAGAGAGAGAGAGGGGAGAGAGAGAAAGACAGAGAGAGAGACAGAAAGAGAGAGAGAGAGAACATAAAAAATGTCATTTCTGAATTGTGGATGGAAAGTAGTTTGACCTGAGATACTTGGAAGGCAAAGAAAAGAAGAAAGTTCAAACAAATTTGTGATTCACAGGGCTCAATGCAAAGTGTCCTGTAATCACTGACTGACCCAGGAACTTATCTGATGTTCAGACTTGGTGGAATTGTCACCTCTGATTTTGTTGGCTACTGTGTGATGTGGTGAAAGTTGTCTACAGCAGGACTGGAACAATGACTTGATAGACTTAATGTTTGCCCTGTAAGCATGTGAGCTTGGATGCAGGTCTTCAGTAACACAAGGAGATGAGCAGGTGACAAAGTGTTTGTCATGTGAGCATGTAGGTCTGGCAGCAGCATGGTGCTCTGCGTCTGTAATATCAGTGCCGAGGGGGTGGAAACAGGTGGGTACCAGAATAGAGTTGGTCAGCATCTGGTTATAAAGAGTGAAGAAGACATTTGATACAGTGCTCTGGCCTCCAACCCAAGTGCACATGCGTGTGCACACACACACACACACACACACACACACACACACAAATAAACAAACACATACATATTCATATAGCCTCCCTTAGCTGTTAAAGTCTCAGAGTTATGTGTTAAAATATGCTGTAGAGTAGGCTAGTGGTAAAACCCTGATTATAATTGTGTTGGAAAACCCTTGGAAGACCAGACCGACAGAGTTCAAAGTCAAAACCATAGTTGTCTAGAACACCTTCAACTCAGGATATTTAATACGATCAGAAGGAATAGTTTAATATTCAGGTTTTCAGATGACAGGCCATAAATGCTGCTTCTTTCCGTTGAGGTTTGTGACATCAGGAATGGAAAAGCAGTATTTGAAGTTGGAGGCCAAGAACACTGCACCAAGATGGTATCATGTGACAAAGACTGCATGTGGACTAAAGAGTCACAGTGAGAGCACATGTGCAGGTGGGGAGCCTCTACCCGACAACAGGAAGCAGGGTGGGCCACTTTGTATCTTCCTTAGCCACAGTTATTTGATTTGCTCCAACATATAGCTGAATGGAAAGTCCTTAGCACTATATTTAGATAAATTTAAAATTACACATTACTCAGGATCGAGGAGATGGCCTGGTGGGAAAAGTGAATAAGAGGACCTGAATTTGGATCTCCAGTGGCCATGTAAAAAATGTGGGCCTGGTACAGCCTGGATTTCTAGCACAAGGAAACAGGGACTGGAGCATTTCTGGGGCTTGCTAACTACCTCTCTATTCCAATTACTAAGCTTCAGGTTTGGCAAGGGAAAGGGAGAGACATAGGAGGCAAGGGAGTTGGGAAGAGGAGGATCAGGAGGAAGGAGGAGAGAAAGAAGAAAAGAGAGAGGGTATAGGGGAGAGGGAAAGAGAAGAAGAGGGGGAGAGAGGGGGTAAGTGAGAGGAGAAGAGGGTGGAGAAGAGAGAAGAGAGGGAAAAGGGGAGAGAGCGAAGGAGGGAGGGAGGGAGAAAGAGAGAGAGAGAGAGAGAGAGAGAGAGAGAGAGAGAGAGAGAGAAAGAGATATCTTGCCTCAAAAAGCAAAGTAAGCAAGAGAAGACATACCAGTCCTCTGGTATCCACATGCTTATGGGTGGATGCATACCTTTGCACACACACATTCACGTGCACACAGACAGAGTACACACAACTCTTTATAGCACAGATAAAGCCTTCTTTTGTAGTGTTGTCAGAGTGAGGCTCACTAAATTCGAAGGCATGTCTGAAAATTCTCCGGATGTCCGAGGTTAGCAGGAGTAATCTGCTCATAAGCTTTATTAAAGGGTGCATCAAGAAGCCTGGCAACAGAGTAGAGAATCCAGGACATATATTTTTTGATTCCCCTTCACACTCCTCGCCCCTGCCCCACCATACCCAGACACACATATACAATAGTGGATAGTGCTTCTTTCTGCTTCTCAGGTACCTGAGCCTCGCCACTTGTGGCTCCGGCAATCAGGCAATCACATACTTTTGTAACTTTTTTTTTAAATTTTTCCCCACAAAGAACACATAATCCATACACAATTGGTTTCAAGTATTTTTCAAATACTACTGGGTGACAGATTTCTTCATAAAATGGTAAAATTAGATAATGCATCTCATCTAAACTCACGATCGCCTCTAATAGTAGACCTGGGTGGTGGCTGAAGAACGCATGCGCTCCCATTATCTAATAGCAGCACTAGTACTGTCTCCTCTAGAACACTCTGTCCTCCAAATAGCCAACATCCTCCTTGCATCTCATCTCTGGTGACTCTCTTCTTTAGAGTCTCATTTTCCACCCAATGTATTCAACTGTCCTACTCCCACGCGGTACATAGACAGTAGCTTATATTTTAAACTGTAGTAACTGTGGGCACAGCCAGGCTGTCAGTCTCAAAGGTATTTATAACCTACACACACACACAGACACACACAAATGCAACGAGGAAAGTGATTCCGCTTAACCAGCTCTGACTACCCACTTTAAGAAAATCACGGAGTGTGCCTAGGATCCAATGCTAACAATTTGTTACGCAAGACAGTGTTATAGCTTCCTAAGTGGTAAGTAACTGTTTAAAAATTCCCAAGCATTCTGAAAATGTTTCACTTAAACATTCCTGCAATAAAATCTTATTGAACTGTTGCTTTCATTAATTTTCTACAGACTAGAGAGCAAGGAACCCAAATTCTACTTTTTTTTCTTTCAACTTTGCCTACTACTAGCAAATACACTGTGACTCTTTTTTAAAATAACCCCCTGACCTTGAGTTTTGGCCCCTTAATAGTAGCCTACATGGTTGACTACCCTTGGTGTTAGATTTTCTTAAATTGTATTTCTGTCAGTGTTTCATATTTTTTTTTAAGCAATGGACCCTATAATAGGAAGCACTGTTCTGTCAGGAGCGCATTTTAACAGCAGGATACAAGTATTTTTCACTACAGGAGACAAACAATGATATGTATTACATGCAATAAACACTGCTTTGGTACACAGGGTTCTTTTAGCATTTATCTGTCTCAAATCTCACTGTGTCCTGAAGAGGGGTTTGCAGGGAAAGGAGAGGAGCCCTGCCTCGTATTAGCATAGCCACTGGCTATGGCACAGCAACAGATTCACCACAGAACTCATGAAAGGAAAGTTTGGCTTAATAGTAAGTGACCACACCAAGACCTGCTAACTCATAGGCAGGAAGCCTTGAACTTTGAACTCAACTGTTTCAGTTGAGCTTTCCTTTAGAACTGTTTCCAAACCTTCCTATTTGCCTGGCCCCATCACAAATTGTCATTACCAAGCAACTTTCAACCAAGCACTAAAAGCTACTTACATAGAGTCGTCTCAAAACAGCGGGGTACAGAATTCCCAGAGATCCCTTCATAATATTAGCATTTCAATTTCTATTTTTCTCTTATTTTAATACCACTATCATAATTTTTTTAAAAAATATGCAATGGAGAATTTATAAGTCATCAGTTTATAAGATTTTTATTTTGATTGTTTTAATCATGTGTGCGTCCCTGTATACAGACAGGTGCTCCTAAATGTGGTGCCCATGGAGGCCAGAAGAGAGGAGGACAGCAGATGTCCCTGGGTTAGAGTTACAGGCAGTTGTGGGAAATAATATGATGCTAGAAACTGAATTCTGGTCCAAAGCAAGAACAGTAAGCATTCTTAACCACTGAGCCACCTCCAGCCTCCCAAGATGAAGATAGATAAATTAAAGGTGCACACTTTTTTTTTTCCAAGAATGATGTTAAAATGTCTAAATAACATTGTAAGAAGTAAACAAACACACTGATACCCTTACATCGTGGTCATTTAAGAAAATGAATGAAAAATCAACATTACTAAGGAAAGCTAAAGCAACCTAGGCGACATTACATAGAATACTTTACAAGGTTGTGAGCTGTCATATACTAAACCAGGGTTGGGCGAGGGCAAATAAGATATCCAAGAAAGCTGTCACTTCAGTTACAGAGGAAATCCAATTTTCACTAATTCCCCTAAAGAGTCAAATTGGCCCTAATAATAATCTCCACTGTTAGGATTTCTTTTTTAACGTGGCCTCAAGTGCACATGATATTTTGCTATTTCTTCATCCATCTTCTTTGTAAATGAAAAGCCGGCAAAAGATCTTATTACAGTCACAGCTTTTCATAGTCGTGATTATTAATCACCCTTAAACCTCATCCTAATCTGTTTCTTTAATGTTCTTTTTATGTTTAATTTTCCTACTACCTTATCTTCATAACTCAGTGAAATTCTTCCATCATAGCAACAGAAGCTGCCAGCGAATTATCAGTTAGCAGGTTTAGCTTCCCAGGCCCTTCCCAGGGCCATCCCCCCATAAGGCCACGAAAGAACATAACACCGCTACTTACCAATCCATAGAGACCCAAGAGCTTGAATAGTCCACAAAGGAGCACACAGTTAGGATGTATTGGAATGGCCCAAACCTAAAATCTAAACTGTTCAGCAATCTGCTTCTCAACATACCTTGAAAAGCTAGAGATTAGATCTAACCTTGCCCAGTCGGCAAGTTGCTTGGTGAATTGGCAAGAACTTGTGTGACTTATTTGTTTTTTTTTTTTTTAATAAATTGATAATCACAGAAGAGAAACAGCTCATGAATTGGTCATAACAGGAACATCTGACTATTCTGCCATAAACTATTAACGCTGGTTGTGATGGGAATATCTAAGGCAGGAGAATGATAAGTGATGTAGCACACTGGTTAGAATGATGAGATATTAAGCCCGGTAGGGTGGCTCACACCCACTATGCCAGAATTCAGGAACTGGGAGAGGTATACACTGGATGCCATCTGCTATACAGTGAGTTGTAGGCTAGGCTAGAGTTCAGAATGGGGCTCTTTCTCAGAAAGGAATCCAACAGGAATATGTGTGGGACTGAGTTAGTAGAGCTCTTGTCTGGCAGCACAAAGCCTTGGATTTGATCTAGTGTTCTGTTAACTAGGAATGATGGCCCAAGCCTGTGACACACCACTAGGGAGGTGTAGGCAAAAGGAACAGAAATTCAAGTTCACCCTTAGTTTCAAAGCAACTTTAAGAGCAGCCTGGGATACATGAGACCCTGGCTCAATAAACAAACAGCAAACAAGAAAGAAATAACAATAAAAATATAAGATAAAATCCCACACCACCCTCTTAGTGATGCAGAACAAAGATGGATTATCACTTGTAGATAAATTTTTAAATATATTTTTTTAAAAAATGAATTAATTTAAAATCTCTCTAGAGTTAACTGTTGGCAGGTCTCTGCAGATAGTCACTCCTGATCAAAAGCACAGGACATTAAACATGTTTGGCCAAACGGACAACCAGTCTTCTCTGTCTTTGTTTAATAATGTTGCCTGACAAGTTCATTTAACCAATCAACAAACTGTGGGGTCAAGGTAAAGCAACCACTGCTTTAAAGCCAAACTAAAGTGTGTCTGCTTTAGAAGAAAACGGTGGCAAGTGATTCGAATGCCAATTCACCCTGAACAAGAAGGCAATGATAAAAGGTAAACCAGCTACTGGGGTGTCTGGAAGCTGAACGGAAAAATTCCCCAGGACTTAGAATAACAATAATGATTAATTCTTACACAGCCCTCTGACCAAAACTAGCATTGTGAACAGTATATATTCCCATTTTTGTGTGCATGTGAAATATAGGCGCCACTGTTTTCAAGTCCTGTCCAGTATCTCCCTGTGAGATTCATGACACACTAGCCTAGATTCTCAGCAAGTATCTGTGGTGATAAAACCCAAGATCATCTGTTACATAGGTACAAACACTTTGAATTGTGTACAGTTTACCTTATTTCTTTCAGTTTCAGAAAATAAATATGGTACACCCACATACTCAAAACATAAGAATGAGTAGTGGAGAGAGGACTCCATGGCTAAGAGCACTGGCTGCTCTTCCTGAGAATGGGGTTCTATTCCCAGCACCTACATCACGGTTTACAATCTTCTACAACTCCAGTTTCTGGGAGATCCACCAACCTCTCTCTGGCCTCACTAGGCATCAGGGACACATGTGCAAAATGCCTATATACAATAATAATTATATTAATATTTCAGTTTTAAAAATAATGCTTATCTCTTCGTGGTGTGAGCTTAGCTCAGGTAAACTAGGTTTAGGTTCGAGGTGAGAAACAAATCTCATTGTGGAAAACACTGGTCCTAGTCCCACATTCCTCTCATAACTTTAAGAATGTTATTTACTGGTTGTTTCCAGTAATGGTGTATCTTTCCTAAAAGCTGGTTCAATGCTCTGCTGATTAGAACAGATATGTTGGGATAACTTTTTTTTTCTCTAAAACAATTTAATTCCCTAAGTCTAGACTTAACTTTAAATTTTTATTTTAATCTCAATATCTCTCTCTCTCTCTCTCTCTCTCTCTCTCTCTCTCTCTCTCTCAACCTCTCTCTCTCTCTCTCTCTCTCTCTGTGTGTGTGTGTGTGTGTGTGTGTGTGTGTGTGTTCAAGTGTACCTAAGGCCTTGTACACACAAGGTAATTTCATCTCAACTAAGCAACATCACAAGCCCAGACTTATCTTTTATCAACAGAGAAAAAACCACATCAAACTCAATACAACTGACTTCAAAAGTTTGAAAACTGACAACTATTGAAAAACTTCCACCTCTTAAATTTATATTGCCTGAGTATTCAAAAATATACCTTGTGATTTGCCAAGAGCTTGTCTGCTGACCAGGGGTCATCTTTCTGAGCAAGCACCGTGGTTTGCAGCCCCACCACAGTGTGGCAGCATCTCCTGGACTTGGCATTGAAATACTTGAAGTTCAAATCAACTTCCAACCATATCAAGATACGTGTAAGGTGTTGACTTTAAATAAACACAAATATACAATAACCTATGGGTTAGTAGCAGATGGTCATATTACCATGTCCTTGTGCTTTTTGAATCATATTTCATAGCTACTTCTTAACTATGAAGACTCATCAGTATGTCCAAGTAAAAAGATTCCTAAAGAAAAGTAAAAACTAGTAAGTGAGAGTGACAAAATTTCCTACGTGAGTCAGTACTAGAACTCTCTAATCCCAAATGCTATTGACGAGAGCTGTTCAGAGCATACAGCTTCCCTAGAGGACACTCAGAATTGTCCAAGTGAATCCCACTGTACTCACGACAGGAGCAGCAGAGGTCCTCATGCTGACTGTCTGTCTGTCTTTACCTCTAGGCCTCTTGTTCTTGCTATGCCCACAGCAGCATCTTTGATGCTTCTCAAATGTATCAAAAGCATTCCTATTCCAAAGTCTTTATCCTAATTATTTTCTGTGCTCAGAATGCATTTCACATTTGTGCCCCTCGTGTGTAGCTCTGTCATTTCCTGCTGTAACTGTACCTGAAGAAATTTCCTCCATAAGGCCATTTCTATGTGTAACCTAAGGTCAGTGCTTTAATTTTCCATCTCTTCTCTTCCTCTTCATCTTCCTCTCCATTTCTCTCCACATATGCATGTGTGCCCATGTGTGTGTGCGTGCGTGCGTGCGCGCGCATACACACACACACACACACACACACATTCTATGCTCCCTGTTCTGCCTCATTCCCTCCATTTTTTTTTTATATTTATTTACTCTGTCTATTTGGAATAAAACTTCTTACAAGGGCAGAATTTTTATGTTTTATTCAGCATTGTGTCCCAGGGCCTTGTTGCCTCTCAAATAATGATATTTATTAGATGAGAAGATGAGGACAAGAATGCTAAATGTTTTGCAAGATGTCAATGGTACCTGCTATTGATAGCCTGCCAATATCGGTCAATGGTGCCTGCCATTGATAGCCTGCCGACATCTGTGCAAAGTGATACACTGGTTCAAACACAGGTCCATTCTTATCTTACTCTAAATACAAAAACGCAGCTATGAAGCTCAGCTTTTCTAGAGATTTCTTACTTACAAAGACTGTTTTTAAGAAGTCTATATTTGTTCTTAAGACCTGCCTTCTAATGTCTGTTTTTTCTGCTTTTATTTTTCATGCTAGGGACTAAACTCAGGGCCCTGGATATACAAGGTAAATAGTTGACTACTCAGCTATAGCTTAACGCCCCCTCTCGTTCTTCTAATTTTACCTGACATACACATCTCAGTTTTCTACATTGGTTTTGAAGATCATAAATGGAGTAAAAAAATTATATGTTTTACCTAGTTATTTAGTAAGATTATTATCAATTTTTAGCAATTATAGAAAAAAAATTAAGTGCTAAAGGCTTCACAAATTTCTCAGACTGAATATCTTATGGCTCACATAGTAAAATATCAATAATGACCTTTTAGTATTGATGTGTCATATAAAATCAAGTAGGAATATTACATTTTCCGTATGTTATTTATATTAATAAAACATTGATACTCAAATTATTAGTTTATATTTTCTCAATATATGAATAAATGCATATGCAATCCTAAGTTTTAATAAGCTCAATATATAATTGAACTTGTCACTTTTACAATTTGAGTCTACTTGCACGTGGATGGCTATCTATACTCTTATTTAGTGTTACAAGGTATAGTAACTTTCTTTCTCTGTTCCCACCCACCCAAGTAAAAGAATAAAAATGGCTCATTCCTCAAACTCAGACTTTATAAGACATAATTAATAACAATATGCTTTTATTGTGTAATTTATAGATGCAAAGTAAGTACCATATTTGGGATCATAAAGAATTCTAAAATGGTATAATCTCATTTATTTCATACTATGTCAGCATTTTATCGAAGGCTGTTACTTGTAGTTGAGTCTGTGTTCCTTCTGTTGATCTTCCTGCCCAGAACCACCAAGTGCTGGAATTATAGCATGTGTTACCATGCCACAGGCAAAACTTTTAAAAGTAAAAACAAATCAAAAACTGATTTGAAAAACAAATGACTATGTACTCACACTGGTACTGTACTCACCGTGAACTGGTATTAAAAAGCAGAGTGTTGCTCTGGGAGTTATAGAAGCTGTGACTTGTCTGGCAGGTCTGGAATTAGCTTCTACCTCCCTGTTGCCTTTTCAGAGCCTGTATCACTAAAAGGGGGCTGGAAGGGGATTCGGTTTTCTCTGTGGTATTTAGATTCATATTAAATGTTAACATTAACATGCTCTACGAAGTCCTGTGCCCCTTGCTTGTTCTCCTCATATTTGATATTTATGTTTGCTAAAACCGGTCTTCTCTTTTATTAATAGGATAGGCTTAATGTGGACACCACTGTATTGCACCAGTAATAACAATTTCACTTAAATATGGCTTTAGTACGCTCTTCTGCAAATAATCCTTCAATTCCTAGGAGTCTTTTATTTTCCCAGTAGCCCAGTTGGAGAGTTTTTAATATTAAATTGAATCATAACAACACATGCTGATTAGAGTCTAACTTAATACACCAAGCTTAATGTTAATTTTACAACTTCAAATCAAGGATCCTACTAGTTCAGGATGGTTATTTATCTCAAGTGTGATGTTATTGGAAACTGGTAAAGCCTACAGCTAGCTATATCTCACATCAGAAAAAGCTGACAGCATAAAGGAATTCAGAAAGAATTAGAACCATGGAAACATTGCTGAAACTTAAGCTTTGATGAACATAGGGCAGAAACCAAAAGAGGGCCAAGTGTATGTACACGCCATTGATGTGGTGTGTCTGTGTGTATAGTAGGTATGTCTGATTAACATAATGAAAGGGATATGCTTAAATGATAATTTCTTTAAAGTAAGATAATTTATTGGCATCAATAATAAGACATGAAAGTTAGGGAAAATAAGTTGTTTAAACTAAGAAAAATTGTAAATGTGTTACATGTTTCACAGTGTAAACTTTTCTTGAAATGAATTTTGCATAAATGCCCTGACAGGGGGGATACATGCTTAGTTTTCAGATAAACTTTTCATACAACCCTAACTAGAGAAGACAGGCTCAACCTCCAGAGGAACTGGTGAAAGCGGAACCAGAAGACAAACACCAAAGGTGTCAAATGGGAATAAACCCAGTATTATGAAATTTGTCTTTCACTCGAGACTAGCAAAGATGTAACATGTAACAACACATCAGTGCTGCGGCTTACAACAGGAGGAAATTAGCTGGCATCAAGTGTCAGGACTTCACTGGTTTCAAAGCTCAACATACCATGAAACTGAAGAATCAAGAAGAGAGGTGAGTGACATCTAACAGGAACACAGATAACACACAGACCAAAAAACTATCTGAGTAAGAGAGCAAGATATTTCCATTTTTATTTCTACTTCTGTTCTTAAGGTCTCACCAGATGTTTATGCGTACACACACACACACACACACACACACACACACACACACACATACACACACACTTTAACATTACTTGATAAACAGGATACATGTCAACTCACTGGGTAGGGTCTGGGGCTGAGATGAAACTTCTGTCTATGATGGAATGATGGAACTGAGGAAATTTTTCGTTTAAACAAAATACCAAAAGAGGACTTGGAAGAGTTACAGAGTAATGACGGAAAATACCATGATCGTTGAGGTGGCTAAAATTCTTATTTTTAGGATCTCTAATTTTTATGTGAGGCAGAAAACTGAACCACATAATACATTTTTATAATGCAAATATTCATCAAGACCATTTACAAAATTACTACTTTCAGCATATTTTCAAAAGGAAATTCCTTAATAAATTATGTTTATGCAGTCCAAACACAGCATTAAGATGTATTATTAGTCACTTAATGGAAGCTAATGGTGAGCTTATAAATGAAGTGCTGGCTTACTTTGGTATTTTCTAAGAGCAACCAAAAATAGAATTCTTTCCCAGAATTCTACATATTTATAAAGTGCAAAATAAGCGATCCTAGCAATTCTCAAATGTATTTCTTCTAGATGCCTTTAATCCTAAATATACTTGTAGAAACAAACTGTTTTTTATTCTTTGCTAAGTCAGGCATGTCAAATTTATCCAACTTCCATATTAAAAACAACCCTCATTGAAGTTTGATGCATTATAAAATGATGAAAAAACAAAAACAGATAGATAAATAATGTGGAGTATTTTTAATAATTCCAGAGAATTGGTATTTTTCATGAAAATAGCTGAAGTATACAAAACAAGTCAAGAAAAAAAATCCAGAAAACAAATAGTGCTAATTATATGAATTATGTAAATATTTTTTAAAGATGGATAACTGTGGAATTAAAAATAGAAAAAGGTTACAGATAAGTTTACAAAGGAAAAAATTTACATATAGGTTAAATATTTTTAATAGACATAGTTTCTGTATACTTGTTCCTCAGGAAGTCTGCTGTGAACCACCAATTATTTTCCCAGGCAAGCAACATCTCTCTAAAATGTTGAATCAAATGACATGATCATCCCTTCATTAAATTGCTCTATGCAATTTATATAGTCTAAACTAGAATTCAATAATACTTTCCTATGATAAAAGCAAAATGGAAAAATCACAAGTCTATGTAAAAGCTGTAAATAATGTCAAATAATTTGGGAGTCATACCAGTATTTTTCAAGAGACCACGGATGGAAGTATGTTTATGCATCAAAATATTTCATTATACTAAGATCAAATAAGGCACTCGTATTTTATAAAAATAAAAGCTGAAGTAAAAGTGCCTAAAGGCTCCTAAGAAGCTTGTAGGAAAAGTTTATGTATGAGGTAACTCAATCTAGGTAGAAGCTTATTTTATTTTTAAATTCAGATGATAAAAAGTTATTTAAGAAATAATCATATGCTGCTTCCCGGGCCAATGTTTCCATCTGCTTCCTGTTCAGAAGACGAGAGTGAGGGAAGAAAGAATGAATACTTTATTTCACATTAAGACAGACACTAAGCTTTCATTTTACCCAAATAAGACAGTATTAATAACACATCCCTATTTATGTTTAGGGCTATAATCACACATCAATATAAATTTAATCTTACATAAAAACTTAGAAGTACCAGGTTTGATCAGTGTGAAATAAAGTTATAGCTAGATTGATGCTCTGTACAGCATTTTATTTTAATTTTCTCTCTAAGAGTTACATTATTATATTAAAGTATATAAAATCTGCAGTCAGCAGAGCAAGCTTCAATCATTTTAGTTAATTGGCAACTTTGGTGGAATGTAAAGCTTCTCTCTTTCCCGGTAGTTTTGTTTTAAACAAATCATGCTCGCATATAAAAATAGCAAATTGCATTAAATTTTATATAAGATGTTTTACGGCTTCTCATATGGAAACAGCTATAAGCAGCTTTAATGGCGTGCACTAGAGCAAACAGCTTTGAATCAGCTATCTGGCAAGGCAACATTCAAAGAGATAGGAGATACAGAAGGTGTTGGCTTAATGCTTAGAATATACCATCCAAATCTGAATCTGGAGGCTTACACTTACACACACACACACACACACACACACACACACAGCAAAGGCTGTCCTAAGGATGGAGTAGTAAGACCTGATTTTTTTTTTCTCTCTCTCCAGGTCAAAAAGTAAGGAATTTGAACATTTCTGCACTTCTAAGTATTTAATGTTTACATAAAGTCTTAATTCTAAATCTCTGGTTATCCACCAGCTATTCACATTCAACAAGATGAAGAAGTGACAGTACTGACCAGAGTCTCTTAGACATGACTGCTATACATTGTTATTTTTATTCAACAAACGACTATTCTTAGGTATTATCAATTTTAAGCTCTAATCTAAAGTCTAAAGATGTTTTTTGTCTATTGTGTTATAGAGTTGCCTTTAAAAATCTTTTAAAGGATAGATCAATGTGCTGGCCTCATTTTTAACAACTAATTGTCTTAGTTCTGACACAGAGCTGCTACCTGACTGCAGAGGGACCACACACCCTTGTTCTCAAAGGAGAGAGAGCTTTCAAAGGTCAATCATGCTTTTCCTTTCTTTGTGGAACAAGTTCCAGAGGAGGAGGAGTGGTCTTGCAAGGAGGTAAATTTTGTCTCCTTGGATATGTACATCTTATGTTCACAGCAGAATAGCAGATCAAAAGACAAGCCAGCATGACAGGCCAGTTTCAGGAAGTGAGCAGTCCCTCCCACTCTGGGGACCAAGTCTGCAGCAACTGAAACTGTTTTGTTTTTCCTTAAATGATGCTGACTGTGTCACAAAGGTTAAAAAAAAAAATGCCTCAGAGAAAGACATGAGTCACAATAATGAATACCTTCAGAAAGTATCCTGCTATCTAAATTCATATATTTTCCTATAATTTAATACCTCCAGTCCACGATTCAAAGGACTTGCATGGTTTCATTTCGTAACACTACCCTAGCCACATAGAATAATAGCCAAACCTTCCATAACTCATAGTTTAGAATTAACTAATTTTATTTGTTTGTTCACTTGTTTGTTTTTATTCTATAGGGAAAATATTAATTAAGCTGTTAAGAACAACTGATAAAATATTTCCCTCTTCTTCAGCTATGAACAATTACCTACTCTAGCATAATACCAATAAGGGACAATTTATAAGCGTGAGTGACATTTCCTTTAGCATTTTCTTTCTTAGGTACCTAGTGACTCAGAGGGACAAATCTAAATCTGTAACTTACTTGGGGCTTGTTTGGTACTGCAACAAAAATCATATAATACTCAAAGTCCCGAAGAGCAACTATTTTGAAACAGGATTTAAGTAGTTAAATATTGCCTGTGAAAAATACGAAAAAAGAACACATGCTCAACAATGAAGGGAAATACGTTTTGAGGCTCTGCAATTAGACACAGAAAAGTATTTGTTCATTAATCACATTATAAATATTCTTACAATAAAATAAACTATCTTAATAGCTCCAGAGTCTTAATTCTGAAGCTTAAATTATGCACTGACTGTTTTATGCATATTGCCACAAATGAGTGTGGAAGCAATGGCTAGAGTCCAAAACGTCATTACTTAATGCCATTCTTCCCTTATTTTTAATTTTGGCTGTTGTTTCAAATTCTACCTTCCACAGAGCAGGCATCTAATAAGTATTTGTAAATGGCTGTATTCAACCAAAGGCTTTGATCTACGAATAAGTTTGGTTAAAGGTGCTGATGTAAAATACAGCTTCAGACTATTTTATTTTCTTAGAGACACATCTCTATAATGTCATCGAGACCTATGCTATGCACAGGAAACTTACCACATCTGTGGCATATTCCATAACTCACAACCCAGCATTTTATGCATACTCCACTTCTCCATTCCCCTTTGACACTTCTGAGGTATTGGTGAAATTGCCAAGTCACATTATACACAGCAAACCTTCCGCTTAAATAAGGATACATTTGCTGTTAACAACTTAGTCTGAAATGTTAACAACTCTTGGGCTGTTAACATAACAACTGGCCATTAATGTGGTAATGACCAATTTCAGAGGAAACTGCTATTCAAGAAATGAACATATTGATGATAAGACCATAGGAAAGAGTAAGATATATTTATAAATAAGTTAACTGAAATTAAAACCCAGAAGAAATGAAGAGTTTTATCTTAAAAGGTATCCTGCATTTTGTTATTTTAAGGAACGATGAAGATTTCAGGTACGGAAACTATTCTGATAAATTCTCTTGGATGAAACATTTACTTGAGATGGTCAGACACTAGGTTAACATTCTTTCCTATTTGCTATCACAAGGAAGAATAAAGTAAAACAAACCCAAGGTTACTTTCTCTGCTGTCCACACATTGAAAATGCAAAACTATTTTACTCACAAAACAGGTAAACTCAACATTTCTGATTCAGAAATATCTGAAGCATTCAAGTCACCATCTTTGCATTTTTCTTAACATTTATTTATTTTACTTATTAAAATACCTACTCCAGCCCAAACTGTATAAACTTCTTGTTTGCAATCGCAAACCTAAATCCACTTGAAATACTAAAACTGTGCATAATGTAAGTCAAAAGGAATCCAAAACCTGTGGGTATTGCCTAGCACAGACAAAGCAAACCTGGAAAGCAACACACGTCAGATCATGAAAAGCAAACAGAAACGCTTTATCTGGAAATGAGGCGTTCACTCACAATGAGTGCAGGAGACATTTTTATTTCAAAGAAGAAAAGTTCAAAGACTGCAGAGTTCTGAAAGAATCTGTGTCGTAAGTTAACTCTGATTAGTTTGCCACCATAATGAGGGAAGCCCTGGTTCCTGAGAGTCACTTTCCATTGTGGGCACCTTGCCTGCCTCTGAGCTCTAGGAAGTGATAACAAGTGCATATAATTAGTCAGGAGGCTGTAGGCACAAGCCAGAGCAAGGAGGCTGTAGGCACAAGCCAGAGCAACACTTCCAGGGGAGAGCAGAATGTGATAAACCACACTGGATTTGCCCTTATGCAACCACCATTAATCAAAAGATATATATGTATTAGGATAAAAATCTGACTTTAAGTAGCTGAATTATAGACTAAGAAAACAGGGATCAAATTTCCCAAGAACCACCTCCCAGAATGGCCAAGATGGTTGGTTAGGGAGTTTCTGCCAATTGATAAATTTTGTGTCATAAGGAAAACGATTCAAAATAAATAGCTTAATGTCAGGCTAGAAAAAAAATGATTAATTGTATCAAATATGAAAGCCCAAATGATGCCATATATCATTTCTCTAATTTGATAGATCCCACTTTATTAAGATAAGTAATTTGCAGCTAAGTCAAGTCACAAAGTCCCCTGAAAAGAAACTACTTTCTCTTCAGGAGCATTTCTGTGTTGACAAAAAGCAGGGAGACTTTAGACTAGCATCAGGCAGGCATAACCATGGATACCCACACTGTCTTGAAACCATTCTGGTGTTTGTACTTTGGAGAGTGGCAATGGTTCACACCAACTTTGACATCATCACTTTTCATTCTCCAAAAACATCGCAAGCGAGTCTGAGACTGCTCGATATTGAAATGATCAATTGAATATCACTAGGTGGGGAGACGACGGCCACTCTGTGTGAGGGGTCCAAAACACTGCAGTAAATATACTAATAAACACAAATTAAGAATTTAAAACTGACTTTCTTTAATGTATGTGAGACAGGAGAGATAGCTGAATAACCAGGCCATTCAGTTCAACTAAACTTGAACTTATTTAAAAGTACAGAGCTAAAATGTTTAGGTGAGCAACAGACTCATTTTTCTGTCGGACTCAACTAATTTTACCTCTTGGGCTCTAAAGAAAGAAACAACCTGGATGTTTCCTCAGAACATCCCTGGCATTAGCTGCCATTTCCAATGTAAGTCATGAACGACTGATTCTTAAGTCAGCGTAATTGGACAAGCCAAATTAAAACACTTTGGATGGTTTGGCTGGCTATCCCTTAAGCAAAAGTTTGCTTGATAAAGGCCAGAATTGTGAAGGCTGGCAGGGAGACATCCTTCAAGAACACCAGTCGGTAGTTACAGGAATCAAACCAACAAGGCAGAAAACACACTTACAAATGTACTATAAAAGGCATCCAGCCAACACTGGCGTGCAAAGGATTCCTACCTCAGGTAGTCTCTGCGACAAAGGATGAGGTTAGCTTTCGTGTACAGGGTGGAGCCCACCTCTCCCAAGCGGCAGTCGCAGCAGGCACACTTCAGACAGTCCTCATGCCAGTATTTGTCCAGTGCCTTCAGGAGATACCGGTCCTTGATTTTGCGGTTGCAGCCAGCACAACCTTTCGGCTTGGTGTCTGGCTGAACTGAGAGCATTTGTATGCCTGAGGAAAGAAACGAGAGAAGAGAACTGAGATGTCAAAACGGAAGTACAGACGAACGTGTGAAATAGTAAAACACTGCCTCTGCACTCTTCTTTCCTCCTTTCCTTTCTTCCTTCCTCCCTCCTTTCCTTCCTTCCTTCCTTCTTCCTTTTTTGAGGGATGTACCATAATCAAGCTACGTTTTGGATTTTATAAAAGCCATATGAAAACCATGATGAGCTCGTACACACGAAGCGCAGCAGTGGCAAACCGATGTTGTACATTGGACCTTGACACTACACACAGGCGGTTAGAAAGCCTCTAATCATTTCCATGGATGGAGAATGGTTCCCCTGGGAAGAGCATCTGAGCAAGTGGATGGCACCCTGAGAAGCAAGAGACTGAAGCTATCTCATAGTTGACTGACGGAGATCAAAACTGAGCTTTGTCTAACTGGATAAAGAGTTCACTTAACACGAATGTGATGGAAGCAGTGTGTGCATCTATCGGGGAAATTCAGAGCCTTACTTGGAGGAACAGAAGTTTATAGATAAGTTCACAGTGCTTCTAGCCCGAAGGCCATCAATCCTACAGTGCTTAATTACATCCAAATACTTGCTTCTGTGTCCTTGATATTTCAAAGTATTCATTGTGCTAAAATAACAAAGTTTATCTGTTTTCCTACACATTAGTCACTGCTTATATTGAAGACTCATCACTTGATTAAATAATATATGCTCTAATATAAAACAAGTACAGGATTACGTGATTTATAGCCCCAAGCATACACTTATTTTATAAGGGAAGGAAGAAACAATAGAAGACAAAGCCCAAGAAGGTTCAAAATTAGGCACGCATCCATAAAGAGATATGTACAGAAGGTATACATGCACCATATTAAATAAAGAAAAATCTTTGTATTTCTTTCTTTGTATTTCTTTGTATTGCTGAACTTTCTTCATAAGCAAGGAATCTGGCTGGCTTCTATGGCTTTTACAACTTGACTGAAATATTTTCAATTAAATGAACACTTTTTTTTCTTTTTTTAGTTTTTTTCCTTTATTTTTCCCCAGGTGTCAAACACTTACTTAGCCTACAAAAAAAAAATGAAAAAAAGAAAGAAAGAAAGAAAGAAAGAAAGAAAGAAGTGAGTGCTGGCCAATTATCAAAGCTTCATCTTTATCAAATGATGGATTTGAATCACTATAAACTACTGCTGACATCATCGACTCCCTTGTATTACAAATTATAACACAGAAAGCCACAGAAGTGAGGTAGTCCCTTGTGAAGCTCAACCGCATTACTACTGTGCACCTGATGCCAGGTGGTCTACCTGTAGCCCGCCGGTCACCCCCTTAACACTTTGTTTCCTCTCCTCACATAAAGTTTTAAACTTGGTTGGACAGAAATATAAAACAGCAAATATAATTGTGTTTAGGAGTGTTTCAGAAGGGAGAAGTGAAATATTGGTGATTCATTTCTCCTCAAGATATATAAGCTCTCTCCTTCCTTCTGATAGCAACTCCTCATTAACTACCCTGGGAAAAAACAAAACAAAACAAAACAAAACAAAACAAAACACCAAACAACCAAAGAAAAAAAAACAAATAAAACCAAACACCACCAACGACAAGCACTGATGAGGAGTCTGAAAGCATAGCCACAGCTGAGTTTGTTTTCTAGCTACAAATGGCGCAGGAATGACACATATTATTAAATTGTTCTTGAGCTCAGGTAAGAAAATTGCTTCCCTGGTAGAGCTGCAGAGGAGGGTGTGCAGGGAAGAAAGCAGGGTGGCTGTCCTGTGTGTCTGACACTCGTGGCTCTGGTGTTCCGAGCTGTGGACCATCAGCCAGATTTGTGCAGAGGAGCAGGTGGTGGCCCTGTAGCTCGGTTTCTGATCCCTTTTCTTTGAAGGAGCTCAGGGCCTAGTGTAGATTAATCATAACCCTTGATAGCTCTGCTAAATCTCACTCTCTAGAACTTCTAACAAATGAAGTTTCTTTGATCAGAACTAGTTATCCTTTTCTAGTCAGGTCCCACAAGGCATGAATCCCATTAATTACGGTGTACAACAGACCCAGGCGCCTCTTAGTCATATACCTAGGGAAGAAATGGGGATTTTGATTTACTAAAAACAGACAGGATTTTATGACTGAAAGCATCTCAATGTTTGTTAAGGGTACCTATCCTAATTATCTAAGCTTTTTTTTCTTTTTTAAATACATCACTAAGCTAAGAGATTTTTAAAAAAAATAATTCTTTTTGGTAGTAAGCCACACACCATTATTTCCCATACTCATGATATTATTATTAAGTGTAGCGGGTCAGCTATCTTTATTCAAAATGCATTGTAACCAAGACAGCGGATACCAACATTTGGCACAAGGAATACTACCCTGCTTGTCTCCACAAAGTGTTTTTGTTGTGTTGACATTTTAATTTAGCACTCAGAGGCCAATTAATAACTGAAACTCTTACATTCTGTTTGGCCTTGTGCATGAAAAGAATCTGATATTTTCTATGCCATCCTCATATCTTCTTTTAGAGACCATCCCCCTTTCTCTTGCAAATAGAATCTGCTCTATTCTATGCATTTAGAAAAACAAATGTAGGAAAACAACCACTTGGTAGTCACCATGTTGCCAGGCACCTAAAAGGCAGAAAGCACTGAGCAGACTCTGCTCTTGATTCAAAGAAGTATGTTTCTGGGCATAGTTATGTGTTCGTGTGGCTAAGAGACACTTCACAAGTTGCTCATAGCCCATCAGCACCCATAACTAGTTTTTAGATTGGCATGCAAATTGTTCTGAGGGAAATTCTTATTGCCTCTGAGACTCTGCCATTCTGAGTTATTTGACAGTTTAAGGGAAATCATAGTTTTTTTTTTTAAGACATAAATAATAGCCTGTGCAGTGTGCTGTGCAGAAATAAGTAGAACCGTTTCATTTAAACTCTGGTGAGCTTTTAATTGCCTGGATTGCATTGTGAGAAGGCCTGCCGGTTGATTGCATCTATTATGTCCCCTTGTTCTGTGCCATTCATCCGCACAGTCTTAGCTTCAGTAGTTAACACAACAAAGTAACCACAACTCCACAACACATAGGGGCTTAAAAAATAACCAGAATAACGAAAGATGTGCAGTGCTCAGGCACTATGGGCTTTTTTTTTTTTTTTTTTTACATGTATGTATTATTTGAACTGATCATGCTGAATGAATGGAGAACATTCCTTCCCCTTTCAAAAGATTTACAGAGGACAATTTGGGAGCCGTGGAAGGGGGCTCCATCCAGAAAAGCTTTTGGAAGAGAGGATGCTAAAATCGGGTCCACAGGTTTCGCAGCTGGGAGCAATGACATAGATTAAAAGAATTTGGCCAACACAGCCTCCCGATTGCCAAGAGTACCAAACAAAAGATTGTCTCTCCTCCTGCCCATCTTCCTCCCACTCACGCCCCCCCCCCCCCCCCACCAAGATTGGAAAACTGGATTGGGCCTAAACGCTTGTTTCTCTCTGTTCACTGGCCCAGAGAACCCCTACAGGCTGCAGCCCCCTAAGGGAACACAATGCAAATAGATGTCCCCAAATCTCTGGTAGTGGAGCTGCTTAACTCTGTTCTGCCCCTTCAACTCCCAACCCCCTCCGCGTCCCTTCCACCACCCTCCCCTTTTTGAGCAATGGAGCTGGGAACCAATTTGATTCCCTTTTTCTCCAATGCAGCTGCAAGGCTCAGAGATACTGACATTTCCCCACTCTTATCAGTTTAATTACAGTTACCATGGCAGCAAAGTGCTAGTGCTTGGCAAAGGCCAACAAGAGATTTGCAAGACTGGGTTCAATTTTGATGCAGCTCACATGCAAAATAAAAAAAAAAAAAAATAAGAAACATACATACACTCTAACAAAGAATCTCCTTGTGGAGTTTATGATCCAACCTTTTGTGGCTGTGTCTTTGCAGCCACGCAGGGGTGGCTTTGCAAAGAATGTACCAGTATTTGTGGCACTTCGAGATTAATTGGTCGAAAGCTGCAGTCTTTAAAAGCAGCAGCAACAATAATATTTCGTATCTTCAGCAGTAGAAGATCAGGCAGGCTGTGGAGCTAGCCACGAGTGTCTAGCGGCCCGAGAAAGTACATCTGTACTAGAAGGTAACCTTACCAAAACTTTTCTCTTGTTTCTGCATGAGTTGACTGAGGCGTGCCTGAGTCTCCGTAGCTTCGCATGGAGCAACAAGCCCGGAGGTAGAGAGTGGAAGTGGAGAGCCACTTGGATTTGGGGCCCAAGCGTGGATCTGGTGAGCAGCATACAGGGCCCAGGATCCACTATTGTGAAGCCACTTTGGGAGCTAGGGTCTAGTGGGCGAGGGAAGCAGGCAGTGGGGGAAGGGATGAGGGAGCATGTAAAATGATGGCGAATGACAAAGTCACATGCTTCCCTCACTCTGCCCGTAATCCTAAAATCCCAGCGGCCCCTTTTAGCTTCCTGGTAACAAATGGATTTGATTAAACCGTCACACGCAGTGTTAGCATAGCATATCGTGTTCAGTATGAGAAAGATCATAAATCTGACTTGTGTTTCATAACAGCAATCTGAGTAGCCCCGGTTAAAATGTGCTGAATCTCTCTCTCTCTCTCTCTCTCTCTCTCTCTCTCTCTCTCTCTCTCTCTCTCTCTCTC
>JANHMN010000008.1:72922124-72944392 GCA_030674055.1 Rhabdomys pumilio | reverse complement strand
AGAGAGAGAGAGAGAGAGAGAGAGAGAGAGAGAGAGAGAGAGAGAGATTATAGAGACAGAGGCAGAGGACCTGGTGCAGAAGGGTGCAGGACCAGTGCGTGCTGCCTCAGCTTTCAGGAATTCATGTGAGCTTTGATCATGTTGATTTAGAAGGCCTGGTTTTCTTGGTGTCCTCCATCCCCTCTGGCTCTTACACTGTTTCTGCCTCCTCTTCTGTATGGTCCTCTGGGCCCCGAGCAGAGGGATTTGACCGGGGGTGGGGGGCATTCTGTTTAGAGATGAGTGTTTCAAGGTCTTTCACTCCCTGCATAACTTCTGGCTGTGGTCTCTGTGTTTGTTCCCATCTGCTGCAGTAGAAAGCTTCTCTGATGATGGCTGACAAAGCCTGCCATTATCAGAGTATATGTAATATGTGATATGTGACTGCCTGCCTGCCTTCCTTCCTAACATCTTTCCTTCCTTCCCTCCCTCTTTCTTCCTTCTGTTTGTTTGTTCTTTCTGCTCTTTCTTTCTGCTCCTTTTATTCATTTTTCTGCTTTTTGTTCTTTCTTTCTTTCTTTTTTTCTTTCTTTCCTTCTTAAGATAAGTAGATTTGATTTTACCCCAGATTCCCTCACTCTCTAGTTTCAGGTTTTTGATTACCTAAACAGTGTCCAGAATGGGTTCCGTAGTGTAGAGTGGGTTCTAAGTCAAATCCACTCACTTAGAGATTATTATGGTTTTGCTTTTAAGACAAACCAACCCGAGCTTTTGACAGCCCAAGACAATGTCCTGTGATCACAAATAAGCTGTCATGTGAGCACACATACCATCATTTCTTCCCATACTTTTCATTTCCTTGCCTTTGGCAGTGGTGACTTTTTTAAATTAAAGTTTTATTGACAAACCATCCTGTCCATTCAGTTACATATGGTCTCCCCATACCAACAGTAGAGCACGAAGCTGGAACAGGGACATTACTATTTACAAAGTAAAAATATTTATCTGATTTTGTTAATATATATAAACAAATATTAATATTAATTAGCAAATATTAATATATTAATAATACATATTATATATAATATATAGCAAAATAATATATATGAGTATATTATAATTATATATCATATAAAATCATTACATATATTATATATTATGAACATGCATATATAATCTGTGTATAATATGCATGTGAGTGTCTATGCACGTTCACATGTGTGTGTACATTCATATAGAGGATCAAAGATTGACATTATATGTTTTTCTTCATTCCTATGTACTTTAAGTATTGAGGCAGATTTTCTCAATGAGAAACTCTGCCAGTCAGCTAGTCTAGTTAGCCGTCTTGTCCTGTGCTTGCCTCGGGATGGCCCCTGTCTCCCTCATGAGTGTTGGTGTTATAGGAAGTAACCATGCCTGCCTGACTTTCTTGTGTGTTCTGGCTGTCCACCTCTGGTACTATTATTTCCAGCAAGCACTTCAATTGGTGAGCCATCTCCCTAAAAGGAGTCTTGAGCCTTTATAATGTTATGTGGATCTGCAAATGAGCTAGTACTCAATCTCCTTCAGCTCCCCTCCCTACTTACGCTTATGTAGTGTCCTTCACACCAACTGGTCCATCATTTTTGAAGAGGTGAAGTTTTAAATGCCAGAAAAGCTTTTCAAAACTCTGAAGTATGTTTTGAGTTCACAGATGCGTTTCAAACAGGAAGGTTGACGATCAGAATAAGTTTTCTATGTCCTGAACTAGGTCTCTTACTTCCTCAAGGTTAGTATGGATGTGAACAGAATACCACACATATCTGTCTGACAGAAGTTTCTAGAGTGATGGAAATGTTCCATCTCTGACCTATCCAACACTCCAGCCTCTAGCTACATGTAAAACTAAAATTTTATTAATTTGAATGATTCTAAATTTAAATAGTCACACTTGGCTAACGGCTACCATGTAACGATAATGTAACAGGAGAGGGAGTATTGAGTATTTGTTTTATATTTCAGGAATTGTTTTCCTGACAGGCCACATGGTTCAGTCCTATAATCATAGCTATTTAAAATGTTGAGACAGGATCACAAGATCAAAGCTAGCATTTGCTTATAGTAAGAGTAAGGACAGCAACAGCCAAAGACCAAGAGAAACTGAGGACTAAAGTGTTTAGACGGTTGGGACAATACAGTCCTAATGTACAGTCCTAACCTTGCTAGCTCATGGGAGTCCTGAGTTCAATTCCTAGTTTTGGGGCAGAGGACAAGGACAGTGGAGTTTATTTTTCTGACAATCAGAGACTTAGGTACTTCTTATACTTGGAGTCTCTTCTTTCTCCAGGTATAGATTTATTTCCTAATACAACATACTTTTCTGCATTTTACTCTGAACTAAAGAAATTTCTGTCTGTCCCTGTTTTGTTTTTTGTTTTGTTTGTTTGTTTGCTTGCTTTTTGTTTCCTGTTTCCTTTCTGTCTCTGTCTCTCATTCTGAGATAGAGTCTTTCAGAGCTTTGGAAATTCCTATCAGAGGGAGGAGACCTTGAACCTCTAACTTCCTTTTTTCTCTACTTGCAGAGGCCTTCTCCACTCCCCAGATGATGCAGTGGTAGGGAATCCCTCCCAGGTCTCATGCATGATAGGCAAGAACTTTCCCATCTGAGCTCCAGAGCCAAGGGAGACCTCTTTCCTGTTACACTGACAGCCAGGGCACACTTCCCTTATTACTCAGCTGACCCACAAGAGTGCTTTTTTTCCATGATCAAACTCACAATGTTTCAAGGTCAGAAACTCTGTGCAACATTTCTTTTGCATTCCTCTTGGTGACATACCATATGCTGAGCACCTGGTCAGTATTTGATAAATATTTATTGCATGGATTACTAAAGTAGTTTACATCAGGGAGAAGGATAAGAGGACAGATGGAAGTCACATGATAAAGATGCTACGTCTCCCTGCTAGAACTGAGAGTATATTCTGGTGGTTTTTCCATAAGGTTCCAGAAAAGTAGCTGTGAATTAGACTATGCAGTCAGGATGCCCGGGAAGGAAAGAAGCACTTTTTAGGAATTAAAAGGTGAATTTCCACTGTTTTGCATACACATCCTCTGTTTGATTCTCTCTGGTTTGCAGTGCATCCAAACAGAGCAGAACTCCAGAGTGAAATTGTGAGCTTTCTCTCGTGTGTGTGGGATCCACATGGTGGCTCCCACTGCTAGTGATTTCAGATCTGTCTCCCAGTTCTGATTTGACATGTTACAACTCCTCAAAATGGTTGCTTGTGTTATTTGCAGATCATGTCTGTTCAGACTGCTGGCTGGGGCAGCTGTCCCTAAACTTGTAGGGTCAGGGTAAATAAATACCAAAATATTAAAAGATAAATAAACAGAACATTAAGTAAAGAGCATAAACCGTGTAACATACAGAGAATGATTTAGAATCATGCTAACAGATAAACCCTCCTGAACGTCAGGAAAAATTCTTTATCAGTTTGAAAACATATAGCTTTTAAAGACAACAATCACTGTGACTAACACTTTTGAAGATAGGCAACAATGTCAAGAATTTGTTTATACATACGGAATGTATTTTCGATGTAGCAGCTAGGAAATCTCATTACTGTAGACCTCACTTGAAGATCTCTGAGGTCCCTTCCAGCTTTAAATGCTGAATATAATTCAGAATTTATGATAATTTGAACTTAGGCTAGGCTGAAATTTACTTTTGTATGATCTATAAAGCGAGGATTTGGTAATGGTGTAAACAAGATTGCTCGAGGCTTTTAACCAAGCTGTTCTTAAAGATTTTAACACATTGTGTGATACAAATGGGTCTGATTTCAAAAGACACCTCCCCATTTGTTAGAGCAAGAAACACAAGTCTGTTAGTTAGAAGTGCTTTTTATTAGCAGCCTAATTTGTCATGTGTGTTCGGAAATAATACATCTGAATATTTATTAATGTCTGAGGTTTACTTTGTTTTTATTTCAGACTGTTTTCTCTGATGGTAGAACATATTCATGTGTTCCTCCTGTAATTAGAAATGACAACTTTTTAAATAAATTTGTTCATGCTCCCCTTTTCACTTCTTATTTCCTTGATTATATTTAAATATGTATTATTAGGCAATCATTATTATTTCAGCGCCAAACTGCATGAAAATGTGTTTTGCGGCAATCAAGTTACTCTTTAGAGAATAATGAGGAATTCAAAGCCTCTGAAATACAATTGTAATTCTGAGGTCCATTTATAATTCTTCAAGAATACAATGGAGTAGTGGAAACTATGACCAGAGGCTGAAGACATGGCTCAGCAGAGAACGTACAGACCCACACTCAGTCTCCAGCACCCATATTGTACTTTATAACATTTTCAATGCCATTTCTAAGGGCTCTGGTACCTTTTGTGACTTCCGGGGCTCCTGCACACTTATAGTATACACAGTATACCCAGGCACACACATGTTTACACACAGTAAAAATAAACATACTTTTAAAAATAGAAAGTACAATGATGTTTGTTCCTCTGTGTTCTTCATTTTCTCTTTAACATATTATTATCATAATTTATTTTTATTAACATTAAAATGATTCTCTGTTTTTTACAAAGGCTGAGAAATGTTTTCTGGTGTCCTGTGGAACTGAGGTTTGATGTTTGGCTATAGGGTTTCACAAGTTGATTTACTTACAGGTAGCAAAAGACGTAGTAAAGGCATGTATATAGAGACTATACAGGCTTCATTTTATTTACATCGGAAAATTTTATTTATGGTTTGAAATGAACAACTGAAACCATTAAGCTAAAATAATGTAAGAAAATGTCAAGTCATTTCTACCAAAAGAAATTCAGTAAAGAAAAAAATCCATGTTCTTCTATGAATATATTGTGTATAATACCATACTGTTTTGTAAACTTAGCGTGGTGGGACCTTAGGTTAATTTTTGCTGTGTTCTACTGATTGTGCTCATATAAAAAGTTATATAAAGAGCAATTCCTATGATAATAAAGAGACATAACTTACTGCTGTGGCAATTTGTACATTTAAATACACGTTTTGTTGAAATTTTGTTTTATTAGCCATTTACTGAGTGGGTAATTTATTCTAGCTTCAGTTTTTAATATTGTCTTTTAAAAGATGTTATTTTCTCTCTCTCTTTCTCTGTCTCTCTCTATGTCTCTCTGTGTGTGTCTCTGTCTCTTTGTGTCTCTGTCTCTCTCTGTGTCTTTGTCTCTCTCTCTCTTTCTCTCTTTCTCTGACGCAGACACACAGACACACAGACACACAGACACACAGACACACAGACACACACACTTAGCACAAATGTATGTGATTTCTTGTGGTACTCACAGAGTCCAGAAGCGGGTATTAGATCTCTAGAGTTTGAGGTACAAATGGTTATAGGCTGCCTCGTGTAGGTGCTGGGGCCTAACTCTGATCCTATGGAAGAGCAGCACGCATTCTTAGCTGCAGAGTCATCTCTCCAGCCTCTCTGTTTTATCTTAACTCTCACAAGATCTAACAAGATAAGAACTATGATTATTTTTATTTAATAGGTAGGGAAACTGATTCCTCGAGAGAGAATAATTCCTGAGGAGATCTCATTAGTACACTGTAGAGACTCCAATGGAATATGCTGTCTCTCTCTTAACCTACCTCCTGCTTTGCTTCACTCACAGCAATTATTTTAATGCCTTAAGTCTCTTCACATATTGAATATGTATAGGTCATAAATGTTACTAAACACTGAGAGTTAATTTTTTTTAAAGTCTGGAATTACTACAATTCAAACAGTCAAGAATCTAGGCCCAGGGACCAGAAATTCTAAATGATGGGGTAAACAGAATTGAATATAATTTCTGACAGATAATTTTACTTACTGGTCTAAATGAACACTGTTACAATTCTATTAGGTAGTATATAGTTATGTTTTATCTGTCTATTCTTATTACTTTTTTGTTTCTATTGTCACATGAAAATTAGAAATATGTATAGAACATGATGTTACCAGGCATGAATACCTGGTGTTTGGCTAAATTAAGGGTGGCGTGTCTCTCTCTCTCCATCTTTTTTTTTTTCAGTGTTCTGTTCTACATCAGATTTTTTTTTTTAAATATAAGGTAACACTTTGTAATTTTTATAAGACTTAGTCTGTAGTAGGTACGCACAGTGGTGAGTTTCTTGATGGTATTTTTATTTGTGTTATTTTACTATGTTCTTACCTATGTGCTGCCTCTTTGCCCAAACAGGTTCCCTTCATCTTGCTGGTCTCTCCACCCATTCCCCTCACTCTCCACCTCTTCTACACCCCCAGTCCTATTCCACTGACCTCAGTTTTTATTTTAGTTCCAGTGCCATTCTGCTCAGGGTACTATGGTTTTGTGTTATAATTTAGAATCAAGTATGAAGATATTTCTAATATTACTTTTGCTCGACATTGCTTTGGTTATCTGGAGTCTCAGAACTTTTACACACACACAGACACACACACACACACACACACACACACACACACACACAAACATCTTATGAATTTTTCTATCGCTGTGAAGAATGTCATTGGAATTGTGATGAGGAGTGCACTGAATCTATAGATTGTTTTGGGTAGAACAACCATTTCCACGATAGTGATACCTCCACTCACTGAGCATGGACTGCCTATTTACTTCTTAGTGTCTTTCTCATTGATTTTAAGTTACTTTTTTTTAATGTTAAGATGTAAGAATTTTCTGGTGGAGTCTTGGGGACTCTGATTTACAGAATTTTGCCACCTTCACATAAAAATAAGTTGACTTCCTTCACAATTCGTATTCCTTCATTTCCTTCACTTAACTTATTTTGCCTGCCTCAGCTAACACTTCAAGCCCTATGTTGAATGAGTGGACAAAGTGGATGCACTTGTCTGATTCCTGATTGTAGTAGAAATGCTTACACATTTACATTTTAGCCTGATGTTGTCTATAGACTTGTCACGTGTTTTCTTTACCATATTGACATATGTCCTTTGTACTTGTGGTTTGTCCAGCCTTCAACATGAAGGGATTCTGGGTTTTGTCATGAATCTTTCTGCATCTATATTGAGATGATTATATTATTTCTGTCCTTGAATCCATTTATGTAATCTATATTTATTTATGTGATAAGCTGAACAATCTGTATCTTTGGGATAAAGGCAGCTTGATCATGATAAATGCTCGTTCTCTCTCTCTCCCACCCTCCCCTCCCTCCGCCTCCTCGCTCTCTCAATTTCTTTCTCTCTGTTTCCTTTTCTTTCTTTTGAGACAGGAACTCTCTCTATATACCTGGCTGTCCTAAAACTCCCTATAGAGAGTTTTATAGACCAGGCTGGCCTAGAACTCACAGAGATGTATCTGCTTTTGCCTCCAAACTGCTGGGATTAAAGGTGCACACTACTATGTCTAGCCCAGTAAGTGGTATTTCTACTGTAGTATTTCACTTGATTTTTGTGTATTGTATTAAGAATTTTTGTATCTCTGATTTTTAGGGTAATTAATTTGTAAGGTTTTTTTTTTCATTGGTTTTCCTTTCTTGTTTGGGTACTACTGCCCAAACAAGGTCAATACTGCCTTTGTTAAAACAAACAAACAAACAAACAAACAACAACAACAACAACAACAACAACAAAACCCCAAAACCAACTTGGTAGCATTTCTTCATTTTCTCTTTCACAGAATAGTTTGAGAAGCGTTGACATTAGTTCTTATCTAATGGCCTGATAGATTCAGTATTTTTGAACATTTTTAGTTAAAAAAATTATGACAGATTATTGACAAAAATGCCAAAATAAAACCTTTTAAATTTTATAAATTTAAAAAAAGGTCTGTCTTAAGTTTTCAATAATGATTATCAGTTTTGAGGCAGGGCCTTGCTGTGTAGTCCCGGATGTTTCTCTGTACCCTAGCTTGGTCTCAGACCCCAGGCAATCTTCCTGCCTCAGTCTTCTGAGCCTAGAGATTCCAGATGTGTAACATGCCTGGCTCCTAAATACATTCTTACACTTTATTCAGTTCAATTGGAAGCTTTCATTTCATGCCAATTATTCAGAAAGATAGAATTCACTCAGTGCTTCTTAATATAAAGAAAATTCAGTGATGCAGAAAACATAATCTGTTGAAATATTGGCTACTACAGATATCTACATTCAAAGCTCTTATATAGTGATGTCTAGGTCTTTCTCTATTTTATTTCTTTCTCCTGGGCTTTAAAATGAGTAAATATTGCTCTGGACTTTGGAAGGTTACCTAAATGCAGATAGCATCAAGTTCAAAGTGAACTTCCTTTTGGCCTTTGGTGAAACTGGGCATTACACTCCCAGAAATTATTTCATTTTTTTTTAAATATGAGACAGAGTGTTCCAGATTGGCCTTAAATTCACTTTGCAGCCTCTATTAGCCTTGAATTTTGACCTTGTTGTCTTCCACTCCATAGTAGACAAGATTACAGACTTGCTCCACAAGGAAAAACATAGCTTTTGTTTGTTTGACACAGGACTCACCCTGCAGCTCAGGCTGCCAGGGTCTTACTCTGCACAAGACAGGCCTCAAGTTTGTGACAAATGTTCCTGTCTCAGCCTCTCAAGTTCTGGCATCATAGGAACGAGTCACCATACCTGGTTGCACAAACATTTATTCTAAGGGCCTTTTGGCTGAGGGACTTCCAGTAAGTAAACTTTCTAGAAAATGATCAATGTAAAGTAAAACTTGGAAAGGTATAATCAAACAAAAACAAACCTCACTACTGAGCCTGTGAGATGGCTCAGCAGGACAGGCTCTTCTAGTGCACACCTGGGTATCTGTGATTGATCTCTGGAATGCACACAAAGGAGGAACCAGGGAGACTTTACAAAGTTCTACTCTAACCTCCACATACATGCCACTAACACATATAAAATATTACAAAAGATTTTTAAAATATTCACTAAAACTAAATAATAATAGCGTGTATATAGTACATGAACGTTTATACGTCTATATCTATGTGTGTACATGTCGAGGCCAGAAATTGATTGTACATGCCTTCTTAAATTTATCACCTTATTTTCTGACACAGGTCTTCCCATCAAACTTGGAGTTCATTGGTGTGACAAGACTTGCTGGCTAACAAGCTTTAGGCATTCCACTTTCTCTTTCTTCTCATTCCTAGGATTATAGACATTGTCACCACCCATGGATTTTTATGTGCCTTCTAAAGATCAGGTCTTTTGACCCCCAGTTTGCAAGTGCAGTCAAGTTGTTGACTGAACTATCTCCCCAGCATCAATAATGACACCTTATCAACACACTTGTACCAATAGATACAGAGAAACTTGGTTTACTCGAAATCTTGCCCCAAACAACCAGAATACATAGTCTAGGCTGGGGACGTAGCTCAGTGGAAGAACGTATGTGTGATGGTAAACACTGATGCTCAATATCGGAGAGATCTAGAATCTTTTGAGACAAACTTCTAGGCATGCCTTTGAGAGATTATCTGGATTAGGCTAATCATCTGGATTAAGAATGCCTCATCTTAACCAGGGGAATCACTATCTTATAAGCTAAATACAATAAGGAATGTGAGCCGAGAGCCAATATTCATAATTCTTGCCATCTGACAGTGAATACCATGTGACCAGCTGCCTCAACCTGCTGCAGCCGTGACTTCTTGCCATGAACTTTAGGCCAAAGTAAATCCTTCTCCCTTAAATCACTATGGTCAATGTATTTGTTGCTTTCATTTAAAAATTAATTAATGACACACAAACTCACACAGGTGTAAACACTAACACATTTTGTTACTGGCAAAAATTATTAATCAAACCTTTAACCATGACTCTATGGTAAATAACTGATCTCAGTTAAAGTATTTACAGAAAAAGAAAATAACATTGGACTAGGGGAAGTTAACAATAGCTTGTAAAGGTTGGTTCTGGAGTTAGGTCTGCTGACTGGATTTACTATAGCTTCCCAATAAAGCTGTTATTTAAACAATGGTAGTTTCAAGAGCAAGCAGTCACCAGATCAACACTTTAGTGTCAGGAAGCAGAAAACATTTTATTTATCCATAAAAATGGAAATGGGAAATCTGTGGGGTCAAAATATTTTGTCTTTTTTTCCAACTGTAAAATTTCCAAGGCAAAAATCTATTTAGCAGATCATATCTATAAATGCACTGAGTCACGGTAATATGTTCCCCGCCTCCTCAGGTTCTTTCCGGGCATCAAATGAAGTCAAAATTGTGATGGTAAAACTAAGCAGCACTTATCATTTTGAGCTTGTGAGACATTTGTTCATTGAATAAGTGTCCAAGATAGACATACAGTATTTTCTCACATGGGAAAATCCCTCTCTGGGATACTGTTCCCTGACAGCACCGATCTAATACTACTTTGGAACTCAGGGGCAGAGATCTCAGAGTTCCTTTGATTTCATCTTCATCAAAATCACAGAAACCAAATAGAGTCTGCTAGTGAATGTGCCTGTGAATGTAATAAGTGACTGGTGTCACACCTCACATGCTAGTCCAGTAGAACTTTATTTTATATTCTATTTTATTCCTCCTATAAAATAGCGACATTTTGTGAACTCGTAGAAGTTGTTTTCTTTTTAAAAAATCAAAATTCTATTCTATATGCTATAAAGTGATTTTAAAGAGTTCTGTGAAGTTTTGAGTAGTCATGGAAATTTACAGGAAAAAAAAAATGACCAGAAAAGTATTTGTTGAAAAAAGTGAGACATGTCTTATTTCTCTGGATTATTTAAAAAGATTTATTTATTTTATGTAAATATAGTATCTATGTCTTCATGTACACCAGTGGAGGGCATGAGATCCCATTACAGATGGTTGTGAGCCACCATGTGGTTGCTGGGAATTGAACTCAGGATCGCTGGAAAAACAGCCAGCATTTTTAACTGTTGAGCCATCTCAACAGTTTTCTTGGGGGTGGGGTGGAGATATGCTGTGTCATTAAAATATGACATGCAAATATTCTTTTCCTTTTGAAAAAAGCATTCATAAAGATATGTGAATGTTGTTGATTGTACACTAATTCTTTGGCCAAGCTAGCAACTCAACGACCCATTGACCTAGTGTCTTTGTGGTTATGTGGTTTTCTCTTCTGTGTTATAATAAACCTCCAAGCTTTAAATAAATGAGAGTGGTTAATTGAAAGTTCTAAACAGCACTAACCCCAGGGCAAGGAGATGAAACAGAGAGTTGTCCCACACTTTACATGCTGGCAGTGCAGGTGACATTTATGAAACAAGTAAGGTCACTAGAGTCTAGCGACCACAGCTTAGCTATGGGGCCACACTCATTCTCGTTTGCATTGGTACAAAATGATGAAGCTTCAGCTGAAGCGTTTTTGTTGTCAAGAATAATTGTTGAAAGCATCGGGATTCATTTCCTGCTGAATAATTTTTTTCTTAAATACCTTTGTATCGCAGTACAACTTACGTGTTGGATAACACTGTGTTAGCGTGAATCAATACAGTTTTAACAGAAGAAGAAAAAAGGAAAAATTCAAATCACAGAGTCCCTCCATTCAAAGCAAATTAAAACAAATAAATGATTTTTCAAGTGTGTTGGTGCAGTGACTGATCAGGTCCAACTCCTATTCCATGAGTGTTCATTGAAATTAAAGAGAAAGTCCGATTTATATAACCATCACATCAATGGAATATGTTTGGAATGTCAAAATCGTTCTTTTGGGGACTGGAGAGATGGCTCAGCAGCCAAGAGCACTTGCTGCTCATGCAGAGGATTCCGGTTCAGTTCTCAATCCTCACATGACAATTTACAGACATCTCTATCATTCACAAGCATCCAGTGCCAGGGGAATTAATGCTCTCTTCTGACCTCCATAGACAACAAGAACACACGACACACATAGAAAAAATATACATCCTTTCACATGAAATAAAGCATTTTTGAAAGCTGTTGTTGCTTCAATACTCCCCCCCACCTTGAATTTGTGTGTCCATCACAAAGAAGAGACAATATTTTGGTGGAATTTAAAGGAGGAAATCAAAGCTTTGGGTCCTCTTTCATGAGTCCTGTGTCACCTTGCCTACATCTGTCCTTTATTTATTCCCTAATAGTAGTCTCTTTTGATTTGTTTTCTAAAGATTAGACTGTACTCACACTTACCTCATAGTTTTTAAAAGAAATGTCTTTGAAAAATGGCATCCATGATTTCCAAAATTGCCATAATCAACTCACTCTAGAGAACTGCTTTTTATTTATAATAAAAAATTTCCACTCTTTTTTTGTGTTCCTATCACCGGGAATTTAAGCCGATGACTCAAGCACGATAGACACACTATTGGTGAGCAGAAATTTCACATTTTCAAAATTTAAAGACTTTTGTAAAGGCTGTTGTAATCATTTTTGTATAATTTATATTTTTCTAAGAGCATTGGCAAGTCAACACTGATGTCATTGTGATTAATTTTAATGAAAAGGTCATGGCTGAACTCTCTCAGTTTTCATACGGAAATCATGAAACTGAAAACCGAAAACTTAAATCTGGGCTCTTCTTCTATCTAGTAGAAATCACACCGGCGCTTAGGAAATAAAATTTATCAAAATTCAATTTTGTAAAGATTTTAATAAAATTTATGTTGGACATCAAATGAAGATTTAATTCAAATAAATCTGAAGGCATAACGGACTGGTAGGCAAACTACTTGCAAATTGAATTACAATGTTGAAAGGAAATAATACAAATGATTTTTATAAGAGAAAAAACTTAGAGCAAATTTTATAATCTTAACCCAAAGATACCGTGGGCCTCATTGCATTTGAACAGTTTGAGAAGATTTCACTAATGTCTGGACCAAGTGTGTGAAGACAACAACTCACTCTCCAGTGTCATGTGAACATGATCTCTGCTCAAAGACAACAGGCTCACTCCAAAACAGGGTCCAAGTGAGTCTGAGAAGTCATGATACCCAGGTCAATCTGAGAAAAATACTTACCTTCCCCCCCAATATCAGTCTAGATTTAAAAAAAATATTTTTTTAAGTAAATTCTACATCTGTAAATGTTAAACATGCAATTTGTCCTTTGAATAATTTTTTTATATAACTAAGTACAAATAATGGAAGATGCTTATTGCCTGATCACTTGTCCTGGTTTTAGATCCAGAATGTATTGGCATTTCATATTTACCCTAATACCTTTCATGTTATAATTTTGGATTTTAACTAATTCTTGATATTTATCAGACCTCTTGAAATATTGATTCACGAATCAGAGGTGTACCTCAGTTTAGAGTACCTGTCTGTGTTATACAAGATCATGATTTAACCCCAGTGCACTCTTGCATACACACACACACACACACACACACACATACACACACACACACACACATACACACACACACACACACACACACACTGAAATTTACTTGCTGTAAAATCAAATACTTATATTCTAAGCCCACATATTCTGGATGGGAAACGTTTTCTTACAGTATCGAGTGATCTATTTTCCCTGACTGTCTCCCTCAAATCTGATCTCCTTGGTTCCCTATGCCATTTTGTCTTCAGAACTTATCAAAGCAGGTTTTAAGGCTACTGTTTTTCTATCTGTCTACACTCTTGTAATTGTTCCAACTCTTGTGCTGTTATTTCTTAAGTGAACAATTAAACTTTCTTCTTGTTTTCATTCCCCAGATGATGTTTCATTTGGTTGGCTGAATTATCAATATTTAAAGTTGGGACACAACACAATTCTTCCCTTTATTAGACTATTTGGCACTTCTTGCTATACATATTCCTGTTGCTGACAGTCTCAGTGTGAGTACTTTGGTCATGCTGGTTTTATGTCCCTCACTGAGTTCACTTTCCTGGAACTCACTCTGTAGACCAGGCTGGCCTCGAACTCAGAAATCCACCTGCCTCTGCCTCCCAAGTTCTGGGATTAAAGGCATGTGCCATCACTGCCTGGCTGATGCAGTTCTTAATACTCCCCAGTGATGACCTCTTGAAATGGAACTGGCTTTGTACAGGGGAATTCTTTCAGAGAAGGGGAGAGGGGTGTACTTCATGAGTAGTTGCTGTCTACCAGCTACTCTCCATGTCTTTATACTTCATGGTACCTGTCTGGTACAGGTCTCATCTTTATTTTATAAACAAAACCAAAACTAAACAAAGGAAAACACTAGACGACAGAGTTAAAGAGTTAAATACACTGTCCAAGTTAATGCATGTGGTAGTTAAAAAGTATAGTATCCAGTCTACCAGTTGACCCTAGGACCAAATCTTCGCATTATACTCGAGTTTTAGATCTGCCACAAAAGTCCGGAGATAATTTAAAATAAATCTTAATAAATACACTAAAAAGGAAAGTTTTTGAGTCTGTGGGCCCCAGTTTTCCCCATTTTACTCTGGTTAAGAATAGTGACTCCTAGGAACTTCCTGTGTTTTTCATTATGTAATATGTAAAGTAAAAGAACGGACGAGTGGTCCTGGAGAGATGGCTCAGAGGGCAAAGGCTCTCATTACTCTCACAGAAGACCTGGGGTTGGTTTTCAGCAACCACGGGGAACCTCACAGTCTTCAACAACTCTAGGTCCGTGGAATCTAATTCATTCTTCTGATCTCTGTGGACACCAGACAGGCACATGTTGTTCATACTCTCATATACATAAAGTAAGACACATCTTAAATAAATAAATAAGTAAGTAAGTAAATAAATAAATAACCAACAGGAGCCAAGTCACACAATCAGTCTTGGTGTATAGATATGGGGTAAATTCTAAATTTGAATAATTCAATTTACTTTTCCTGTGTTTGGCATCCCTCAAAGTGGGCAACTGTTAAATCGGTTCTAATGATGAGCTCATTCAGTAGTGGTTAAGGGAGAAATGACCTGATATATTTTATATTTTATTTAACTCTGCCACCAGTCCGTGTGGTTGGGACGATGTAAGGATTTGCTGATGAAGATGAAGATATTTATTGCAAGTGTCTCCTTGCAGGAGCAAGAGGTTGGATGTGGAAGGAAGAGGACAGCTGCTATTGCTTTCATTTGTCACCTTGGTGGAAGATGTAGGCAGTTGACATATTGACCTGGTGGACGGGGTGGATGATGTGGACAGTGGACTTATCTACCTGCTGGGTGGGAAAACTGACTATTAGTATTCCATTTGTGTCTACACAACATCACTGCATCCGTGACTCAGAACCTTGTAATCACGGTATGTTTTTTCTTTACACTTGACTAGAGATTTCCTGACTTTGGATTAAATTAATGATACCCCAAATTAAGTCACAAATATTGGTGAAGGCAAGTATATTTTTGAAGGGAAGAACTTCTTAAGTTCATACTTTATAAGAGCAGATGAAACTATTCAATATGTGATCTACACACATCCATATTTGTTGAGGTGTCGCAGCATTATATATGTATGGTATTTTAACATTTATAATTAATTGATGATTGATTTTGCAAAGCTCTTCAATATGTCGTCCTGGCTAGCTACGATCAGGGTCCCACTTGCTCTGCCTCCTGAGTGCTGTGACCGGAGTGTGTACTGCTACACTTTTTAATTCTGTGTATATGTGGAGTTTTGTGTGGGTTTGCATGAGCACAGTGCTAGAGGGCAGAAGAAAATGTCAGATCCCCTGGAGATGGAGCTGTAGGTAGGCATGAGCTGTCCAACAGGGGCTCTAGGATTCAAACCGGGGTCCTCTGTAAAAGTAGTTAAATGCTCTCATTCTAAGCCATCATCCCAAATCTGATAATGAGTGTTTTATTGACATGTAATGGGGTGCACTATGGCACCTGAACTGTACGACTATTGGTCTTTTTCTCTAAGTAGTTATATTGTAGAAGATGGAGAGTGAGGATGAAAAATGGGTAATTATAAACCTCAAAGTGCACAATAAGAACAGAATTTGTGTGTCCTGTGTCCGTTAACAGCCTGCTTTCTTGTGGTATAGTAGTAACCTTAAGATAAACACGTAAGTGAAAATGTGGATGAATAAACTAAATTAAGTTTATGTCAGTATCAAAATGTGGTTGTATTTAATAAAATTATATTTAAGAACCATCCACACATATTATCTGTATCTGATTTCTTATGGAGCAAATCGGTTTTATAATTAATTTTTTATGAAATATACATTAAAATATAGATGACAAAAATGCAATAGATTGTGAGATAACTATAAAATTGTATATATTTATATAATTTCTCCATATATATATATATATATATGTATATATATACACACACACACACACACACACACACACACACACACACACACACATATATATTTCATTACAGGTAGCAGCAGTTTGTGAGCACTTTAAACACAGAGATATGAGAAGTCTAGGACAGGATTTCTGTATTTAGACAAGTGTTTGTTTTATGTGTGTGTGTGTTTTTTTTTATGATGGGAATAAGAGGAAAGTACTCAATAGACTGGGACCTGTAATATGAAATTTACCAGCAGTGTAAATAACTATTCCCAGAACAACTTTAGAACTAGAATTTAATGTCATATAATAAGCGCTTCTCTTTGACGTTCGTAGGCATGCTATCATCTCCCCATAGGTTGAACTCTCTTCCAGTCAAATGTTTTAGGAAGGATAATGCTATATTTTGTTATTTATATGTCAGATAGTGATGGGTACATTTAAGTGATGTTACGGAGCAGACCATGATCACTTCTATCATTACCACACGTCAGTGTTCAGTTGAAACAAAATCAAGTATATTATTTACAATATAGGTGAGTCCACTTTATTTCAGAAACCTTGTAACATTTCATTTGATCATATTTTATTCTACTCATGTGAATTAGTGTAAGACATAGCATTGTCTATACAGATTTAGCTTGATTTGCTTCTTTGCCTGAGTACGTGTTGTGTACATGTGGTACATGAAGGTGTGTGTGCCTATAGGTGCTTAGGACAGTGGTGTGAGTTGTGTACATGTGGTACATGAAGGTGTGTGTGCCTATAGGTGCTTAGGACAGTGGTGTGAGTTGTGTACATGTGGTAGATGAAGGTGTGTGTGCCTATAGGTGCTTAGGACAATGGTTCTTTTCCTCTATCACTTTCTCCTGCAGTCCCTTGAGGCCGCAGCATCATGAGAAGATGGCTTAGCGGGTGAGAGCATTTTACTGTTTTTACAGACCAGAAGCTCGCTTTATAGGTTGGGTGAGTTGACAGGTAAGGCCTTGGCATCTGCTTGCCTGTTTCCAGTTCTGGGTTTATAGTGGCAGCAGCCACACCCTACCCTTTTTATTTTTATATGGACAATGGGGATTCAAACTTAGGCACATTTGCAGAGTCCCTTTCTCTGCTAAGTCCTTTTGAAAAATGAACTATGAGGTGAGGCTAACTATACGGTATTTTATATCATATTTCCTTCTTAACTCGAATCAGATTTAATTATGGCTGGTAGAACTGGTACTTGAAATATGTAAGATATTTACCCTGATGTTTAACATGTGAAATTGTTTGTCTTGTAGATTATAACTTCTGAGTTGTCTTCAGTTTTGTATTGAGTAAAACAATAGCTGCCTTTGCCACTGATCTTTGTCATCCCGCACTATAAACCATTATCCCGTTTTGCACACTCTATTAACATCTACAATAGTCATTTAATGAATTCTTTTGTTTTGGGTGTTGAGGATTGTTGACCTAGTACCTCGTGCCTCAGAAACTCACATTGTCACTCTCATAAACTCTAGTCTCAAAACTTGATTGTAAAGAAATGTTGTAGATTTAGGGATACCAACTATAAGAATTTTCAGATTGGGGAATTCCTGGGAGATGAGGCTTGACTGGCAGTTTCTTACCGACTTTCATTTTTGCACTTGAGAAAAAGTAGTGATTAATATGCAAACTATTTCTTGGCTTTATTTTAGAATTATTTCCAGAATCCCTGTTTTTGTCTTAAATTACACACTCCACAGTAATGAGTTCTTAATGCCCAGATATGAAATATTAAAGTCAAAATCTGACTAAACCGTAAGAGAGGGCTTGTTCTGATTCCCAGCTATTCATAAACTATACAAGCACAAACGTTCAGACACGTAAGTACACACTTATACACACACATTACCACATATACACACACATAAAAAAACACATATAGACACATACCCATAGACACACTGTCACAACACACACACAATCATATATACACACATACACAGAGAAACACACTTATTACAACATATACTAACACAGACACTCAGACACACACATTAGCACATGTAGACACAGACATATACACACTATCATATACACAACATACACACAGAAACATACACACTACCGCATATACTAACATAGACACTCAGATACACACATTACCACATATACACACATACACACTCATACACCTACACTCACCCTCATATACATACTCTTATGAACATACGAATGTTTATTTACATTACTCATACACACACATATATACAAACACGCATAGCAAATACACTCAAATACACACAAGCTTGTTACTTAGGAAAAACAGGCAGTGATTTTTTTTTTTTATTGTCGTTGTTTGTTTTTTGTATTTTTGGTCCCAAATAATCTTGATACTGTTGACTTATTGTGATGCTGGCTGTCAGGCATGATCGCGTCATCAATGATTTTGAGCCCCCATAAATGAGTTATATCAGCACCAATCATGGAGGTAGAAGATAAGTTGTTTATTTATTCCTTCAGGAATTTTAAGTGTGAGACTTACAGAGGGAAAAAAGTGATATACGGAAAGACAGAAAAAACAGTCTAGGGTATGGGCTCTTAAACACAACCACTTCTAAGGAAATGTCCCTGGAAATAGCATTCGTGCCCCCTGCGTGCCCCGCCACCTCCAGAGAGGGCTACTCACCTCTGACTGACATCTGACAAATTATGGAAGATCATAGGAGACAGAATTCTTGTGAACCACAGACTTTCATATACACCATTAGCTCAAATTCAGACTATGGAAATATGTATGTTTTAAGTTATTTCTGTCAATAAACACCTGGATAATCTTCTCGTCTATCATAACCACGTCATCTAGCAAGTGCTGAAAAACTGAGTTCAGACACCGGCGTGTGTGGGATCGGGTCCAAAGTCAAGTTTTGAAATAAAACAGTGAGAATGGAGCCGGAGAGGCTCTTGATTTTAGAAGAAACACTTGTGAGGAGTTGACCGTGTCAAGCACGGTGTCAAGCATGATGTAGCACCAGGAAGAAGGTTATTGAATTTTTACTTCTAAAGTAGCAGGAGCTACAAGCAAATGCAGAAACACCCTTCAGCGCCTGCCTGTCGGGGGCTTTGCAGTGATGTGAGTCCGGATTTCTCCGAGTTCAGCTGGAGCCTTAGTAAATTCTCTTTTCCTTAAGTTCACTTGAAAGTGTCCACGCAGTCAAATTAAACTTGTCTAAAACAAAGAACACTCAAGACCAAAGCATGCACAGAATAAATGGTGTAGCAACGTTCCGAATTTTTCTTTGAAGATCGGAATTTGATCACTTAGAAATTAAGTGTTGTTTTTGGGGGGCGGGGAGAGTGGGAGATAAGGGAAAGCTGTAGAAAGCTGATTTTTGGATTTGTTTTATAAATTAATTTCTTAGGTCATATTTTCTTTTGAAGAAGAATTGCGTATTTTCAGTACGAAGGGTAATGTCATCTCCTCTCTAAAAGCCCCTGTAACCTTTGCTCACATGGTATGGCTCGGCACCTCTCAAATTAATCTTTCCACACAGACACTAAAATATGAGCTTTTCATAACTTTTATGTATCATAAATTATCACTCTTTGTTTTTTTCCCATCACTGAAAATATAGAAATATTTAGCTTAAGCTATGTTATATATAGCTTATGTATAAGCTATGTCAGCCGTGTTATAAACTGTATATATTCAGCCAGCCTATGCAAACAAGAAGCATCAAGACCTAAAGGGGCTCACTGTGGCGTGCAAGGCTTCTCTCTCATTGTCAGAGCCATGTCTCGACAAGCAGGTTGGGCTTCTTCTGTGTCCCAGTTTCCTTCCTCACAGTGAGGTGATTGGACTATGTGCACTAAATCTAGATTTGTTATTTTCATTATGGTTTTTTTATTTTGAGTTTTATTCCTTTGAGGTTGCTTTTAGATAGTTTCTTACTGTTTAGCCTTAGTTGGCATGGCACTCTCTCTGAGGACCAGGCTGGCCTCAGATTCACAGAGATCTGCTCCCCTCTGCCTCCTGGTGCTGAAATAAAGGACTTGTGTCATATGTATGCAATTCTCGTTGGATATCTCATAACTCCTTTCATATTCTGTGTTGGAGTTTTGGAAAAATTATACTATAGTTATTATTAAATACAAATTTGTGTGTATGTTAATAAAACTACAATCGGGATATTTTAAGCATAAATTTACTTATATTCATTTTATACTAAAGACCCTGATTTCACTCCAAGGTTTAGTGACCATCTGGTAACATTTGTTCAGTGTGTGTGCATGTGTGTGTGTGTGTATGTGTGTGTGTGTGTGTGTGTGCAAATAATAGGGAATCAGTTTTCTCTTCTGCAGTTAGGTCCTAGGAATTGAACTCAGATTGTGAGTCTTGAGAGCAAGCTCCTTATCCACGGAGCCATCTTGAAGTCTTTGTGTGTTGACTCACTGAATTCTTTGTTGGGTCTGAAGGTTATAGCTTTATAACTGGTGTGTTCATTCAGGAGCTCATGATGAATATGAGCAAACAGTAACTTGTAACAATTACCAGCCCTTTGGATATGAAAAGGGGCAGAAGGATTTTCTATGATACTAAATCAAACTGAGTTTGAAACAGTGTGTGTGTGTGTGTGACTCTCAGTGTGACCCTTTCTCCTTCCTCCTTCTCAGTCACTGTGGTTTATCTCTATCTTGTTAAACTGTGGGTCCTGACCCCACAAAGGTTTGTGAAACATTTGTCAATAATGAAAATTTCTGAATGCATGATGACCAGATAAATAGCTCAAAATCAAGTGTGTACTGAACCTTAGACGTGTCTGGCAGTCCTTGCCAGTGTTATATCATGTGACTCCACTGTGTCTGGGTTCAAAATGCACAGCTAGATTATCTAGAGTAGTGCACGCCATCAAACTACACAGCACCAAGTATCTGCCTGAAGCGTCTCGACTCAGGGCAGAGCTTAGTTTGTCGTAGATTCCAATGGGTTTATGGTCCATACTAAGTTTTCTGTCCCTACAGACACACAATGACATGGTTATGGAAAAGGAAGTCTTTTCATACATCCTTATGATCAATCTGTAACGTATATCACGTTAGCTTAGACTTTATTGTTAGACTGCTCTACTTTAAAAACTCACGCTTGAGTTTCTTTCTTGAATTCTATTTTAAAAAGTCATTAAATTAATTTTTACTTTGGATTTCTAGAAACTTCTGAAATAGCCCTGATTATGCGTCTCCTGTTTTGTTCTACCTAGTTACATGTGACAAATCGAAATAACAATCAACTCTAAAAATGTTTTAGGTGTTCTATTTCTTGTACTGTCAAAAATGAAGGCAAAGTTTGTTTATATAAAAATTATTACTCAGTTATTCTGTCTCAGTTGTGTACACATAAGTTTTCAACTCTAATAAATGGTATATTATATGTATATTAATTACTTATTTAAATAAATTTATCTATGATTTATTATCAGTATTTGATATATATACTTATTTACATAGGATCATGAAAAATATTCTGTATTGGAAGGTGATCATTTGTGGTAACAGTTGTAGAAGCCCTGATCAAACTTATAAATGGCATGCTGAGTACAGGAAGAACAGACAGAACTGAGAACTGAATAGCAGGAGCTGCTGTTCACACCATTGCTTTCCAAGGTTAGCCACCTAGAATTACAAAGCTGGTGTCTGCAGTTGTTTAAAATCTCATATTCATATTTTTCTATATTTACCCATTAGCCTATTAATTAAATACAATAATTAAATGTGATGCATTTCTCTGATTTTCCATTTCTTAGTGTATTTTATGTCTTATCAGTCTTAGAAACAGGGATTATCAATTTCACCTTGAATTATCATGTTAAATTTCCAGAAGCTAGGTGAAGTTTCTATTTTACTTTCTGGCATCTGACATTTGTTGACTGGGTTGGCTTGGTCTGGACAGAATCATGGTATATATGAATTTCAACTCTGACAGTCTTTTGATTACATCATGCTCTTTCTGTTTTAAGTTTTAAACATTATTTTATTATTTTGTGTGTGGGTGTTTGGCTTAAATGAATTGTGTGTGCACACACACATGTGTGTGAAGTGGCCTTGGGGGGTCAGAAGAGGCTTCTGGATTCCT
>JANHMN010000008.1:72868791-72921508 GCA_030674055.1 Rhabdomys pumilio | reverse complement strand
TATATTATATATTATATATTATATATTATATATTATATATTATATATTATATATTATATATTATATATTATATATTATATAAACTCTTTCCACCAGTGACTTGTCAGCACTTAGCTTGGACAATGTCCTTTAAATGGATTACCATGTTTGCTTCCACATTGGTTCCACAATAATGATAACATTGGCTGTTTTGATAGGAAAGACAATGTTTCAAGTAATTAAGTATTATAAGATAAACTAAAGTTCTACAATTGAATGAGTGGGATGAAAATATGAGACAAGAAAGATGTAGTTACCCATACTGACTGGGACAGACAAGACCCTAGGACCATTGAAACTAGATTTTGAAAAATGAGGTTTCCAGGAGGAGAAAGCAGAGAGGAGGTTTGCTTCAAAACATGGTGGCAGAAAAAATGTGCTCCTTGAATTCTAGAAAACAATTAGTCCTGCAAAAAGTTCAATCCAGAAGCAAAACCATTCAGGCAATTGACTAGTTATTTCTGATAATTGTGGCAGAATATCAAGCCTCAGCATTCACCATCGCTGCCCCTGGTCATGGGCAGTCATGTCCTCATTGGACTGAGCCATGTAGTAACAGTCACTGTTATATCTGCTGAGATACAACTTAGTCCTGTCATTCTCAGAGCCTCATTCCACACTTCTAGACCATTCTCTTATTTACCCAACTTCCTCACAATTGTGTATTTTATATTCTTTTAAATATATATGTACACACACACACACACACACACACACACACAAACACACACACACACACACGCAGGAGCCCATGCAAACTAAAAGAGGGAGTCCAATAAGTTTGAATTGGAGATTGGAGTTAAAGCCCATTGCAAACCAATGAGCATGCATGCTGGGAGGAGCAAACTCAGGTTCTCTACAAGATTATCATAAACTCTTACCCACTGGTCCATGTCTGCAGATCACATTTGATCTTTACACTTAAATGATAAACAGCTGTTTTCTATTATATCCAGAAGCTCTGCCTCACGGAGCAGTAAGAACGGAAACTCTGATTACTGTACTTGATTGATTTTTGTCATTCTTTGCTTAGGTGAGAAAGGTGTGAGGTCGAGTCCCGTATACATTTTGCTCATGATATTGGGGTGTTCATACCTATTACTACATTAGTTTAGGGTGGTCCAGATACTTAATGAATTTTGGTCCATGTTTTAAAGGTTAATACACAGCAGATAAAGGAGATATTGAGAGTATGCAGTTAGCTGTCAGGAACCCAACAGTAGTTACCAGCTGGTGATTTTATCACATAAAAAAAATGAATAAAATTTAAGATGAATGTCTATTTTCTTCCAAGTCCACACAGTGCTTGGCATGGTGAGAAAGTAGAAAAGTGAGTGAATATTCTGTGAAGAAGCAGAAGATGAAGAATAATATATGTATAAAGAAAAGTAACTTCAGCAGCTCACTTTCTCCATGTTCAGTGAGTTTTGGGAATATTTTCCTCAACAGTGGAGTTCCTGTTGTCTGTTTTCAGAGAGCAACCTTTCTCTTAGCACCAGCCTACATTTTGTGGGGATTTCCATGAGACCCCTTTAGTCAACAATTCAATTGAATGCCACTCATACCCTCTACTGGAAGCCTTGCCTGCTAAATTGAAATGGCCAGTTGAGACTCCATGCCCCTATTACTAGGAGTTCTCATTAGGAGAATAGTCATTGATTCTAGGAAGTTTCCACTTCATTGGGTTCTACATCCTCCCTCAATATCCCCCAGTTCTAAGTATCTCTCCCAGCACTCTATCCATTCATTCCATTTCCCTAGGTTCGGATTCTTCCTGTTCCTGTCCCCACCAGTTTTAGTTTTAGTCCACCCATAAAATCCCTTTTCTCCTTCCAGGGAGATCCATGCATCCCCCCTAGACTCTTCCTCTTTATTTAACCGTAGCTTCTCTGGGTCTGTGGACTGTAGCTTGGTTATCATTTACTTAATGACTGATATCCCCTTATAAATGAATGTATATCTTATTTTCCTTTCTGGTTCTCACCAAGAATGATTTATTTTTTAAGTTTAATCCATTTGTCTACAAATTTATGATGTCATTTTTTCATTTTTTTAAAAAAAGCTGAGTAGTGCTCTATTGTTTAAATGTATCACATTTTGTTGTTGTTGTTGTTGTTGTTGTTGTTCTGTTGAGGGACATCTAGATGTGTTTCCAGTTTCTGGCTATTATGAATAATGCCACAATGAACACAGTTGAGCAAGTGTCCTTGTGATAGGATAGAGCCCTATCTCTACGTTCTAGTGGCTAGAATATGGTTTCTTTGGTGTGGGAAGTTGCCTACAGACTACTGAAAAAGAAATATTTGTAACAACACAACCCCCAAACCTTTGATGTATTATCTGTTCTTCATATAAAATATGCTAGGTGATGGTGGCACAGAACTTGTGGGAGTAGCCCACCAATGTCTGATTTGATTTAATCTATACTCCATGATAAGGAACACATAGAATGCTTTTCTTGGATAACCAAGAACCATAGACAAAGTAGTCCAGTGACTGAGAGTAAAATCAAAGACTACTGGTCTACAAAAATATATCAATAGAATGATTCCTAATTATATTCTATATACATAGATCAGTGGCTTAGTCAGTCATCATCAGAGAAGCTTCCTCTGGCAGCAAACGGTAACAGATCCAGAAACCCATAGTCAGGTGCAGAGAAGAGTTGAGAAGGTGCCATTGGGGAAAAGTATTGAACTGCACTGGACTCTGATCCAAAAGTGACACATTATCAGAAGAGACTTTGTGTCTATCCTTGGATGACAAGAATGAGAATCATGCAAGAGCATTCTGGGCTTGTTGGGGGTAGAATTATGCCAAAATTTAAGACAATGAATTTGTGGACATTAAGGGAGGAATTTAAAATCTCTTTCTAGATATTGTCAACTGTTGTAGGTTAAAAACCAGTGGGCTCAATTCCGACAGTATTTTGTCCACAAGCTTATTACACACAACACATGAAATCTGACAGTCATTTTTGCTGCTACTGAGCCTCAGGACTGACAGACAGTTGCTTGTACTGTGCATGGTTTCCTTCATTTCTCTTTCCTCTTTGCACTAAGGCTCTTTGTGAACGGGCATTAGTGGCATTGACAGGGTTTTGTCTCCACAGGTTCTAGGGAATGTGGAGGATCAATTTAGGCTTATGTACAGGCATAAAACAATCATCTGTGATTCTCAGGGATTGCTATTTTAATCAGCTCTAGTGATGGATAAATTAGCATCTACTGTACTGAAAAAAATTCAACTATGTACCTGGCAAATTTGTGAAAAATCTTCCTATGTGTAAGAAGATATTTGCTACTGCTCAAGTTCTCTGTAACCATTCAGAATCCTTCATATCCACACGTCCTTCTCTTTACCTATATTTGCAGACAACTGCTCTCACTATAGATTGATTAGTAATGGGGTTTCTGGGTAAATAAAACCTCAGTGAACATCATATCTTATCTGACTTCTTTGACTCTGCATGATTGATTTGTATGTATCCACATTTTCCTCCTCTCTTGTTACTGACTGGTATTCCATTACATGGTAAACTCAAGTCCATGTATTTATTCATAAATGTTTTTGGTAAGTATTTATATAGATAGACTCTTGGTTTGGCCTATTCCAAATGAAACTGTCATTGAGGTCTTTCATGCACATGTACTTTGGTTTTTAGTTCTTTTCCAAGTATCGTGAGACACACATTACCATCTCTTGCAACTGCTAACATAAGAAGCTCGTTCACATCAAGAACTGCCAGTGTTATGGAATGAACAGTAATTCTCTCTCTCTCTCTCTCTCTCTCTCTCTCTCTCTCTCTCTCTCTCAAAGAATGTCACACACACATCCACAACTAATTTAGAAATTTGTCAGGAAGTATTGAATTAGCCTGTCTTTGTATTGTGTTGTGTTAGAATCCTTGATTTCAAAAACAGCTGTTTGAGTTGCTGACTTGAGTTTTATAAAAGAAACACTAAATGAATTTTGGCTTGAAATTAGAACCCAATTTTCAACAATTTCTGAAATGGCCATAAACATCTGTCTGCCATCTTGTACTGAACATTTATGCCAAGTGTGCTCTGAGCAGCAGTGGCTCTACAGTCTAAGTATTGATCACCCTTGTAAAAAGGTTGAAGACGCTCTATGCCTTGCAGTATATTCTGCCAAAATTCAATTCCTCCTGTAAAAATAAACAAGAATAGCATCTCATTATGATGAATTTTTAATTTAATCATTAATAAAGTTTAAAATTATATGTATACCAAAGAATTGTCTTAAAATAAAGTTTTGGATAATGTAATATCAGCAGTTGTTTGATTTGCATATTTATTTCATGTATCTACACACTCAGGGTCACTTGAGAATTTCACAGGCAAAGGGGGTTGTGAAAACTTCTAAAATTTAAGAAACTTTGTGCTGTCTACTCTCTGGCCTTGTGGTTGTCCATGACGGGAGATAAAATTCTTTCTTCCTCTTCTGGAAATTTAACCTTAACCAGGTTTGAAAATGATAGTGCCCAACAGTAATGCTCGTTAGAAACCATCTTTCAGAGTCAGAATTCTCATCTCCCAATAGATTTCCACGCCTTAAGCTTACACTTTTACTTGTTACCCATATTTGATTTATATTTTTTGAATCCCTAGAACATCATCTAATAGGTGTGATTAATTGAATATTCTGGAAGTAAAAGCTTTGAGTATGTGAGAAAAAAAAAGAACCTTAGTAGGGAGAGCTTAGAGACCCAGAGTATGTGTCTTTGTATTTCATGTTTGGGTGCTTACTCTCTATTTCGTTCCTCAGTCTTATAGAGATTGGAGAAAAAGTAAGTCATGTTAAATGTTAGTCTTGATCAGTCATTCTGACAGCAGCACTGAAGACAGATTTGAAAAGACGAGCCTTGAGATAATGTGTTGCTCTATTCATGCTAAAATATATCAAAGACCCGTGAGGTAATGTATGAGGTCTACTGCAGTCATAGTGGCTGGTAACTGCCCCTTATTAATATATAGATTTTCAGATCAGAATTAAAATTTAAATCTCATATAGTAAAATGTCAGCACACACACACAACTATTTAAAATATTGTAGACAGTGAAATTGTTTTTCTAAGGTGAAAGATATAAAAAACCTTTCTCAGAGAAACAGTAACAATGTCATCAAGACAAAGAAAAAAAAAAGCAATAGAATCTACCTCTAGTAGACTGGCTTTGAAACGTACGTAATTAGAAGTTTCTTCAGAGAGAGACAATGACACAGGTAAGATGTTTGGGAACATGTGAAAAGGTGGAGTTTTATAAAGAAGGAATAGCATTTTACAGTTGTGTTACTCAAAACAATAATAGTTCTGTAGCCATCAAATCCTAAAATCAAATAGCTAATGCCCAATAGTTAGAACAGGAATTCTGCATGGGTGATTGTAGCTCATGAGTATGTGTGGTGACTGATCGACAATATCTAGTCCTGACTAGAGAAAGAAAGGGTGCACGCTCTTCATAAAGAAACCCATCACATACATGGATTAGCACAACACTGTCTGAGGGTGGACTCAGATTAAGTGCAAATAGTACCACAAGCTCAAGAGACAATACTGACAATGAGAAAAAGAAGTATACATGCTGTCTTAGTAGAGGAGAAAAAAACTGAAACCACAGAATTCCCAAGTAAGACTAGAGAAAGCAGAAGACAGAACTGTAAGAAGAAAAAAAAAATAAGTGAATGTAATAAATAAAAAGAGTTCTGTAGTAGAGACCTGAATAATGAGATAATTACTTTGAAATGTGGAATGAAAGAGTGAAAACTCTTAATAGTCCGGTTAATGTACAGAGACTGACAGAGTTGATGGAGTTGAGATCCTCTGTACACTGTCTATAAGAAATATTTTAAGTGTAAGAGATCAAAATAAGATAAGAAAAAAGATACATAATTGTGACATAACAAAAAAGAAGTAATATTCATTTTCGAAAAGACAGACTTCAGAATATAGGAAATCTTCAGGGATTAAGGAGATAAAAAAAATACCACCAAAACAAATCATCTAATCAATAAATGATTTGACAGGTCATGAAAGAAGAAATATAAATAGATGAATAAAGTTCAACATACTTAACTGTCTTTGAGACGCAAATTAAAATTGGAATAAGAATCCATCTCATTTAAGTCAGAATAACTGTCATCAAATAAAGAAACAAAAGCAAATGTTGGCATAGGTGTGCAGAAATACAGAACCTTTATACAGTGCTGTTGGGAATGCAAATGTCTCTAGACATGATGGAAATCACTGGAAATTCCTCAAAATTTCTCAGAAAGTAGAACCAACGAGTGAACCAGCTATACTCCATGTGGTTATATATTCAATTTAAAGTAAACATACCAAAAGATATTTACACGTCTATATTCATAGCAGCACTATTCATAATTGCCAAGGTTTCGTACCTGCTTATATGTCATTCAGAGGATGAATGGATAAGGATAAAGCATATACACTCACATGCATGTGCACAATCAGACACATTCTCTCTCTCTCTCTCACACACACACACACACACACACACACACACACACACACACACACACATGAGGTGTTTGTTTTGTCACAAGGAAGAATGACACCATTTGCAGGGAATTGGATGTGGGGAAAGATCATTGTGGTAAGTTACAGAGACTCAGGTAAACAAATATTGCTTTGTCTTTCTCATATAAAGAATCCATGTTTGAGTGTATACACAACTTAAGGATATAAACTGTAATAGTGAAACCCACTGTGTCTAACCTAAAAAGTATTAACTAAAATGACATAAAATAAAAGGGATGTTAAAATACGCTGAAGGGGTCAGTTCTGAAAAGAGCAAATTCTTCCTGAGCATGGACCTACCAAGAAAGCTTCAAAATGCATGAGGTAAAACTGGAAGAAAATGTTTTGCTATAATTGACTTCAGCATTCTGTTATCTGTAAGGCACTTATCCAGTAGGAAGAAAAATAGTAGGCACATAACTCAATAAATAACAATATCAATGCTTTGCATCTAATTGCTATTTAAGATTACTTAATTTAACAACAGAGAATACTATATTTCTAAATATTGCATGTAGAACATTTATGAAGATGGATAGCATATCAGATAATAAAATACAGAAACACAAACTTAAAGGACCAGGAACCATATAAAATAAACGTTTAAAGAGAATCATATTAAATTAGTCACAGATATTTAAACTTGAAATTTCCTTTGTTGTTAAACAAAAAGTCTCTAAACAATAGATGGGTTAAAAGAAAAACTCTTAAAATTATTTTTCAAATATTTTGGCCTAAATATGAAAGAAAATATAAAATTGCATGAGTAAAGACAAAAAACAAAAACAAAAACAAAAACAAAATAAAAACCCAAACTTTTAGAAAATGAAAAGAGAGCAATAAAAATTAGCCAAGTAGATTAAAAGATACAATAATGTTAGTGAGGTCAAACAGGAAAATGATAGAAAAAAATCAATTACTCCAAAAGGTGGTTCTTTGAATAGATCAATAAAATTGACAAGCCTCTAAGCAAACAAACTAAAGAAAACAATAAAAAACACAAATTACTAAGATCAGAAATGAAAGAGAGAAGTTTGTTAGCGTCCCAGCAATTCTAGAAGGAGAGTGAGGAATAGATCAACCTTTCTCCAGCCCACAGATTTGATAACTTATGTGACCAGAAGAAATCCCCCAAAGACACAATCTATAAAATCTCAAATGAGGCCAAAGAGGTAATTGCAATAAAGCTGGAACTACTAAAGAAATGAAATACATAAGTCTAACTTCCCGAAGCAGAAGGCAGCAGGATTCTCTGGAACATTCTTCCAACTATGTAAGAAATTAAGTATGAAACTTCCTCACAGTGTCTTTCAGAAAATAGGAAGAATGCATATGAGGACATTTTGCCTCTCAGCTTCTTAGGATCTTTTTTGCCCATTTTGTTGATTTTTCTCCGCAAGGCACAGAGTCGATCAGTGCCCGTCCCTCTCGCTTGCTTCGACGCTGACTCTATGGAACTCAGTGTACTGCAATGGCTGTGAGAGCCACATTATTGTTTTAATGGTATAAAAGAGGATGCTTTTCCACAGACTGACATAAGATGAGGGTTTCTCTTCTCATTGTCCACTCACAAACCTCTGGATTCACCTTCTCAGACGCTGGGGATTTTATGGGTGCACTAACACACTCACAGTTTAGACAGTTTTCATGCATAATAAACAAATGACTTAAATGTTTTTCCTTTCCTTTCTTTTGCAAAGTAGACTCAGAAACAGTAATCACAAAATAAATATCGGAATCCTAAAATTATGAAATAGATAACTTTATTGTCATTAATTTGCAGACACTAGTGGCAGTAGCAGAGACATCAATAATTCAATATTCAATTATCAGAAATAATTATGGTTTAAACTGGAGCTTTGTTTTTGTATAGCTGGCTGAGTAGATAACTTTAATATTTTTAATAATTTCTTTCTACAGAACAGTTACAGAATGGAGAGATTGGACTTTGAAGATAATTTTACTTTTTATCCAACTGTTTGATCTTCATCGCTCTGAGTCCCTTCTCCATTGATATGATAAAGACCCTGACAAAGGCAGCTTTAAGGGAGAAAAGGTATCACGGGCTCAGTCTCAGGTTACAGTCTGGCCATTGTTATGACAAGCTCTTGCAGAGCAACTTGGGAAAGAAAAAGTTTATCTCATCCTGCAGTTTAGTCTATCACAAACGGAAATCTAGGACAGGATTTAAAGCAGAGGCCGGTGGAGGAAAGCTGCTTACCAGACTTCTTCCCGGACTTGCTCAACTTGGTTTCTTATAGAACTCAAAACCACGTCTCCAGAGATGATACCTCACGTGGTGACCTGTCCCCTCTAACATCATTCATAAATTAAAAAAGTTCCACAGTGACATGCATACAGACTAGTCTGATGGAAGCAATCACTCAACGAAGGCTTCCCTTTCACAGATATAATGGCTATTCTTGGTTCTCAATTTGACTATCTCTGGGATTGCCTAAACCCAATCAGATGGTAATACCTCTGAGGGGTCTGTCTTATTAAATCATTTGAAATGTGAAGACCCGCTTTTAATCAAGAGCTTTTGAGGTGAGAAGATCCATCTTTAATCTGATCTGTGCCTTCTTGTCAACCTACAACAGGGTACAGAAGAAGAAAGCACTCTTAGTCTGCTTGCTAATTCTCTCATTGTCAAGTTCATTCTTTTACTGGCATTACAGCCCACTCTTTCAGGGTTCACATGGTCCAGCTCATCAGGGAGGCCACAGTGGTAAAAGCTGAAGGCAGGTAGTCACATAACATCCACAGTCAACAGCAGAGAACAGATGTATGCATCTGACTCATTCTCAGCTCACTTTCTCCATGTCTCCACTCTTACATTATACAAATCTAAAGCCAGAGAATGGTGCCACAAACATTGGGCTTCACAAACAGCGGGCTTTGTCATTCCATACCGGTCAACACAATCAAAACAATCTACAGCGGCTGGGCGGTGGTGGCGCAGGCCTTTAATCCCAGCACATGGGAGGCAGAGGCAGGCAGATTTCTGAGTTCGAGGCCAGCCTGGTCTACAGAGTGAGTTCCAGGACAGCCAGGACTACACAGAGAAACCCTGTCTCGAGAAACAAAACAAAAACAAAAACAAAAACAAAAACAAAAACAAAAACAAACCAATCTACAGGTCAATCTGATACAGCCATTCCTACATTGAGATTCTTTTCCTAGCTGATTGTTGATTTTGTAAAGTTGACAATTAAAATTATCCATCACACTATTCATCCAGCATTTATCATTCATTTGTCCATATTATTTGAGTTAAGGTTTCATTGCAGTGAAGAGACACCATGACTAAGGCAACTCTTATAAAGGTCAGCATTTAATTGGGGCTGGCTTACAGGTTCAGAGGTTTAGGTCATTATCATCATGGGAGGAAGCCTGGAAAAGGAGCTAGCTGAGAGTTCTACATCTTGATCCAAAGAAACAAAGAGGAGACTCTATGTCACACTTGGTGTAACTTGAGCATAGGAGATCTGAAAGCCCACCCTCACAGTGACATACTTCCTTCAACGAGGCCACACCTCCTAACAGTGCTACTCCCTATGGCTAAGTATTCAAACACATGAACCTATGGGGTCAACTTACTTGCCATCTATTTATCCATACACTTATTATCTGTGCTGGCCTAGTTTTAAGTTTTCAACTTGATATAAACTGGAGTCATCACAGAGGATGGTGCCTCAATTAAGAAAATGCTTCCATAAGGTTGGGCTATATGCAAACCTGTAGGACATGTTTTTTTATTAGTTGTTGTTGGGGAAGGGCACTGGGATGGTGGTCCTGAGGCAGCACCCCTCAATGGCCTCTGCATCAGCTCCTGCCTCTAGGTTCCAGGTCTGTTGACTCTTTTCATTGGTGGACTATAGTGTGGAAGGGTAAGCCAAATAAATGCTTTCCTTCCCAACTTGTTTTTGGTCATTGTGCTTTGCCATAGAAACAATAACCCTAACTAGGACATTACCTATCATCTATCTGTCTACGTTTGACTTCATCTACTAACCATCCATCCATCCATTCATTGTCTACTGTCTACCTATCTGGGTACCATCTGTCATGTATCTATCTGTCATCAATCTCTCCTTTCACTTGGTAGATGTCTGAAATGCACATGGTGCTGGAATCTCTGTCCTTCTTAAAGCACCTGTACCTCTACATACCTTTCCTATGTCTAGGCATGTGGTTGTTTGGTTTACAAAGGTCTTCTCTGTAAATCAAATAAGTCTAGGTAAATGAAAGGACTCCTTAAGTCAACAAGCCTGGAATTAGTAGGTGCTAATTGTCAATAGTGATTGTGCAACACATGAATAAAACATTAGATTTGATGGCTGTGATCAACAGCTCAGGTCAAATCAGAAGTTTACCAGACCAGATTCTTAAATCCATTTGTTTAAACAATATTTTACCGCTCCTATATATTTTAAATGAATAGTCACTGAATTGCCTTTTCTTATTTCTCTGCTAATAAGATCCTATTCTCCTCATTAATACATTTCTCTTGTTATTTAAATTATAATTTTAAAGATAGCAGTAACTTCTACTTTGGTTGCTATAAATATCTTTTATTTTTTCCAATGTGACATATAGCTTCATTTTCTTGTTTAACTTCTAAATTTACCAATAAATGAGAAATTAAAGTAACATTGTTTGAATAATTCCCGTATTAAAGGATATGAAGAATAGTTAGTGAGGACATTTTTAAAGTCTGTTCATCTTATACATCTAAACTTTGATTATTTACCACAACATATCCGTTAATAATTAGAGGAAATGAGCTTTTATTTTATTAAATAAGGATTTCTTAATATTTGAAGTTATTCCAAATTTATCACTTATTTGCTTTTGCAAAAATGTATTTCATCTATCACCAAATGTGGTGATTGACAAAAGTTTACTATAAGAAATACTTAAATTGATCTTGTTTTTATTTGACAATAGGCTGTTGTAAAATTGAATATTGCTTAAAAATCAGTGGCTCAGGATGGAAGATAAGTAGCAAGCTTAAAAAACTAATTTTATTAAGATTACAGCATATTTCAAAAACTTAAATGGAAATATAAATGAAGATGCATAAATCATAGCTAATGTAGCTGGTCTTTTCTTTAATCCCATTTTTAAATTCCTGTGATATTAATCAGTTTTCTGTACCTTAAATTTATTATATATGTGAACATTTTTAGCACCTTTATGCCAATGATTAATAATTAACTGGCTCACACCACAATAGGTTGCTATATAGTAAATATCCAGATCCTCAAAGATTTAGAAACAAACATTTATAAAATAAGTTAAAAACAATAAGAACTTTCCTTCTGCATTAATCAGTTTTATCACTACACTGTGTGATCAAAAACCCGAGAAGCAGCAATGGAACGGAGGAGGTGTTTACTTTGCTTTACAGTTTAAGAGATAAAACCATACTGTGGTGATAGAACGTGATGGCAGAGGGTGAGGCGGTGTGTCACACTGTATCCACTGTCAGAAAGCAGAGAACAGGCAGGAAGTGAGGCCATCCTATAATAATACCTCAAACCCCTCCCTTAGTGACTCATGTCTTCCCTTTAGTCTAAGTAATGGTTTGTAACCTTCCAAAATAGCATGATAGCTGGTGACCAATTTTTTGGACATATAAGCCTATGAGTGGCATTTTATGTTCAAACCGTAGCTACTGTTGTATTTTATAAAAAGATAGAAAAGCCAGGAATATATTTGATGGAGGCAGGGTATGGTGTCGGGGAAGGGGGTGCCTCTGCGGGCCCATGCTGAGGCATCCCTTCCACCTCTGAGGTACCAGCCACAAGACCTGCATAGAAAAGGATAGAGTTTATTCCAGGGATGGGGAGAGGAGTTGGGGGAGTAGTAGAGACAGAGAAAAGCAGAGGGAGAGAGAGAGAGAGAGAGAGAGAGAGAGAGAGAGAGAGAGAGAGAGAGAGAGAGAGAGAGAGGGAGGGGGGAGAGACAGTCAGACAGAGAGAGACAGAGACAGAGACAGAGACAGAGACAGGGAGAAGAGTAGAGAAGTAGAGGCCGGTCATGAGCAGGTGGAGAGAGACAGGGGGGAGGGAAATGAGAGAGAGAATGAAGAGCAGGAGCAAGAGGAGAGAACAAGAGAGCAAGAGGGGGGGCAAGTAGCCCCTTTTATAGTGAGTCAGAGACACCTGGCTGTTGCCAGGTAACTGTGGGGTGGAGCCTAGATGAAATGCCAACAGCTACTATTTGTGAAAATTTTATTTTTGTTTTTGTTTTTATTGGAGACAGGGTTACTCCATGTAGCTCTGGCTGTCCTGGAAGTAACTCTATTTAGACAAGGCTGGCCTCAGATTCAAAGATCTACTTGCTTTCTTTCTCCCAAGTGCTGGAATTAAACCCATGTGCCACTACTGCCTGGTAACATCTTAAACACAGAAAGACAAGACTAAGCATTGTTTGTGAACCATGAATCACATACACAAAAGAATAGAAGAAACATTGTTATGAAGCTGAGTTGGATGAAAGAGTAAACAAAGGCACTTAAATCTAATCATGTTGTCTCTAAAAGGAATCCAGACAGTATCGAACGGACAACAGCTGATAAAGGTCCGTTAGTGTTTCACAGAGTGGAAGAACACACTTGGCGTAGCCACACATGCATTTTGCATGATCCCCTTGGCATCCGTGCAAAGGTGAATTACAGAGGATGTGGGAAGATCAGAACAGAACCCAGTTCAGGGCTGCACCATTGATCTAGATGGGAGATGATTAATGGAATGAATGACAGCCGTTTAACAGGAGAGAGATAAGCTTATCACATGTACACATGCGTGGAAACACTACATAGATCCATGTACAGCTTTTACACTTTCATGTATCCTTTGAAAAGCAAACTTAAATAAAAACATAGGTAGAGCTTTAAACAAAGAAAGATAAGTAACAAACAAATCCAGCAGACAGGAACACCTAACGATTGATTCGATGAAGCCGAACAGGATTAAAAAAGAAATAGGAATAACTCTAGCCACCAATGATGCCATCATTCCGTGAAACTTGACCGATGGTTTAAATCGGTGTTTCTCAAACCCGTGGGTTGCGATCTCCTTAGGGGTTGAAAGTGATCACCTAAGATGGTCCTGCATATCAGATATTTGCATAATGATTCACAGTAGTAGTAAAATTACAGTGCTGAGACAGAAACAAAAATTTTATGATTGGAGGTTACCGCAGAAGTAACTGTATTAAAGAGTCCCAGCATCAGGGAGGTTGAGAACCACTGGTTTAAATGAACGAACACCTAGGATGAAGGGATGTTTGACTGTGGGAGATGCTGTCCATAAAGCCAAACCTAGAGCTGGCTGTGGGGAAACCCTCTGAAGTCTACAGCAGATAGCCTGTGGAAGAGAGTGTATACTGGATGGCAGTTGGGGGAGGAGTGACTCCCAATTACAGGCCTTCCATTGTCCTTGCCCTGCTGGCAGTGTGAAGATGCCCTGGGGTGCTTGCTATGAGCAGCTGGTGGACAGAGGCCAAGGTTGCGTCTGACCATTCATTGCTCTCACATGGTCCAATACAACAGTCGTCTCAGACCAGGAAGCTGCTGGCAAGGAGAAATTGCTGTAGATCGTAGAACATTTTCAATAACATATCAAAACCTGACTCTCATTTGTGGGTTTCTATGTTAAAACATGTGCAAAACAAAAACCACTACCACCAACAGAAAACATTATGAGGAATTTGAACACTGACTCGTTAGGGAGAAATATTAAGAATTATTATCATATGTTAGATGTGAATATGAATCAATAAGTAAAACTATCTTCGGAAATATATTAAAATAATTAAGAACAAAGCTACACAAGGTCTAAGATTTATTACGGAATGGTGTGTGAGAAAAGAGGAAGCAGCGTGTATTATATCACAGTGAGTGTCATTAGAGTTTATTGTATTACTCTCTTTACACTTAGTAGCTAATTCAAAATATGCATGATCAGAAATTGATCCTAGATTTCTACTTGGCAAAAATGTCATTCATTACAAGCAATGTGTCACATATTTTCTTGTTTATAAAAATTTAATATAATAGCATAGATATTCTTTAAAACATAACATATTGTCTTGAGCATTTTCTCATATATTTAGTTTAAAGGGAATTTAACATATGCCCCACGAGAGACATGATGTGCAGATATGTTACTCATATCCTTATGTCTCGCTAAGAAACACTTAGAAGTATGTTTGTGAAACTTGTAAGGGACTTTCGTTATTTTTAAACTTAATTTTCCCAAATTAGAAATACTAACTAAATATAATAAAGTATATGAAATTATCAGTGTAATTATTGCCACATAATTTACACCAAGTTACATATAATATAATTATTTTTGTGCATATTTCTTACATTTTATTTTTATATGCTATGACTTTAAAAACTGTTTTAGTGAAATAAATATGAGATTTTGTTTTAATTTTTATTCCATGTTTTCTTAGCAAGATTAGGTTTTCTTATAATTGTTAATTGTTTATTTTGTCTTATAGACTATCCATGTTTTTGCTAACTCCTCTGTATTTGTCTTTTTTATTAAGTTAACACAGTATTTGTCACAGTGTTATAATCACACATTGTTTCCTTAGTTGTAACATCGTGTCTTACGCTACACTGATTTGGTGATAGTTAATTTTCACTGCTATGATCTGTTACTTTTATATTTAAACCTTTTCTTGTTATTGTTAAATAAAGGGTTATTGCTGCACCAATATTGTTTCCCGACATTCAGGACTTAATCACATTTAGCTTTCAGCTTGTTTAAATGCCAGTTATAAACTAAGCACAGAGGCTCACATCTGTAACATCAGCACTGAGCAATGACACTGAGGCAAGGAAATCACTGGGGCCAGTCTGGGGTACATAGTGAGTTCCTGCATAGCCTGAGCTATACAGCAAGATCTTGACTCAGACAAATCTTAGCAGCAATTGTCAAGTGGCTCGCCTGTGCTCCCTCCACATTCTCACACTGTATGGGAATGTGCATAACATCCAGTTTACCAATAGCTTCTGCATTTGATCAAATTAATGTATTTTTTTTTGTTGTTGTTTTTTCGAGACAGGGTTTCTCTATATAGCCTTGGCTGTCCTGGAACTCACTCGGTAGACCAGGCTGGCCTTGAACTCAAAAATGTTCCTGCCTCTGCCTCCCAAGTGCTGTAATTAAAGGCATGCGCCACCACGGCTCGGTGAATTAATGTATTTCATTACCAATAATATGTTAAAACAAATATTTTATTTATTGTAGATTAAATAAATTTTATACTTTATATAGTTTAGGAAAATTAATATCATTAAGTTGTTAAAATTCAATTTTTTCAGCCTTTTTAACCCACTGGTTTTTAGATGATTACTGAAATGAATCCAATTACTGAAGATTTAAAATGATTCAGGATCTCACCTCAGATATATAAACAGGGACATTTGTTATCTTTAAGCATTCTTTTTTCAGTTAGGTAAAAAGTTTGTTTCTGTATTATCAATTTATTATATTATTTCCTCAGTCAAAGTTGTAACATTATTTTGGGAAATATATGCTACTTTTTAAACATTCTACTGAACAAATTCGTGGCCTTGTTTCTGTGATAGGTATAATGTCTAAGGTTTTGCAATGATTGCACTATTTATATGAAAAGCTTATTAAACTTTGTGTCAAATTTTGCTTCTGGTTATTGATATTCACTATTTATATATATAATGTTAAATTAATTTTCTTGACTTTCTTAATAAGACAAAATACAGGATTTTCTTATTTTACAGGCAGCTTCCTGAGAGTTAAATTACTGTTACTATTTATTATTTTTGCTATGACAAAATTTCCAGAAGATGAATAAAGAGAATATTCTTGCTTCCTTTAAAAAACATCATTTTTTGATTAAAAATTTAAGCAACTTGAAGATCAAAGAACTAAGTAAAGTCATGTCACATACTAATCTCTCAGTAAATATAAAATTTGAATCACCAAACGGATGGTCATCTAACTAGGTACTCTTGCCCCACTGTGACTGATTTGTGATCCAGCCCCACAGTGAGACACTGAAAAGCAAGGAGTCAGAAGTGGTTTCTGGCAGGTGGGGGTGGGGTGGGGACTCTAAAGCCGCAGCAAACATGTCTTCAGGGAAGCGAGCTCCACAGCCTTCTGTTGGAGGGAAGAGTGCAGATAAACACAGCAAGAAACCACAGGGAGGGCCGTGGTCCTCAGATAACAGGCACTAGTTCAAGTGGGACCCCCAAACTCCCAGATTTCAGTTCTCTTTGCTCCAAGGGGCAAACACTCAGTGCTGCCTGGAGCGTCCTGACATAGATTAGCATTGCTCTCAGCTTGAAGTTTTAAATACGTGCCACACAACAATCAAGTTTCCTAAAAGCAGAGAAGTCTTAAAACTTTAGGTCAAAATACTTTTCCTAAAGTGTACTCTGGGCAAATAAATAAAGTTTTCACTTTCGAGAGCAAAGTTATCATTAATGTACAGCAAACACGCGCTAAACGAATGCCGAAGGAACTCTGAACACTGTCTACCTTGGTAAATAGCTGGTTTCTGAACACCCCTTGTATATTTTTGCAACATTTTGCCCACTGGCTTCTGTACTGACCACCGCAGTGAGGGATCTAGAAGGAGGAAATTTTCTAATCATTTTCCAGTTGAATTGCTGCAGTGGACATGTTTGAGGAGAATCACATCTTCGTAATATCTTGTTCAGTTTCCACTCTAATCAAGTCCGCAAATCACGCCTTCCTATAATGTAAGATAAATGATTAAGGGTCCATTTTCTTGTTAATTCCCATTAGTGCTGATGAGAGCCAAGCACATGTACCGGAGACAGAGAACACTCTAAGAACTAAGAAATGATAACTGGATTAAAAAAAACAGGGTGGATTTAAAAATGTCCAAGCTCCCTGACTGTTTTCGACAGTCATCCTCTTAAGCTGAGAGAGAGACGGGGCTTCGAACAGTGCTGTCTCAGTGCCGAGTGTTATTATTTCTTAACCTTTGGTGAGTTTGTTCTTCCACACTTTCACGCATGCCTAATGTGCGGTCAGATAACTCCCTGTCTAATCCACCCCATTTGATCCTAATTACCTCCCGCCCCAAGACTCTTCCCTTCCCACATTCGTGACCATTTTCTTGTTCAGTTTTTAACCAGATTATCTGCGACTGTGGGTCTGGAACTGTTGGATTCTGGTGGACTTTTCAGTGCATCCACAGCTGAAGACAGTGACTGCCCCTCACCCTGAATTCATCATTATTCACGACTCTGCAAGCTCCTCTGGATCCATGATAGATTATCATTAATTTAACTGAGAAACTGGCCGTTCCTGCATTTTTGTTTTTCTGCTTTAGAAACAAATTTCAGGATGTCTTTATGATAGTAGGGTGACGGATTCATTTTATTTCCTTTTTACAGGGCGGTGATCCACTAGGAATTCTTCGCTTTGCTACTATTGCTGCTAGCCACCCAGTAATTCTATTAAATAAATCCTAAAACCAAGCAATTCTAGTAATGTCTATTTATAACTCCTTACTCCTTGCTGTTATAAAAAAACATAGAAGGGTACATGCAGTGGAGGAACGGAAGGGACCGCAACCGTTTTCCCTTCACGCACACAGATACTTGTGCCATGATGGGTTAGCAATGACCATCCTATCAAACGCAAACCCGTGTAAAGAAAGGTAGAACAGATAATTTTTAATAGTACAACATTTACTGTTTCTGTTAAGAAATAGAGTATTAAAAGTCACTTCCTAAGAGAGTGAATTTATACTGAGCTGAAGTTAGGGTTGCCGAGCTTTGAGTGATACGATAATCATGTTTTCCCCCTCAGTTGTACGAGGGGATTGAAATTTATATACTCAATAACTAGAAAAGAATCGTGAAGGATCAGGCTGGAGGAATCTGTCGTTCTCCATTTCTCCTGCCACTCCCACAGCGAGTCTAGTATTTCCCCTGTGTCTTTGCTGATAACTGTGCCAGGCATGGTTTTCCGGTGCAGACTGTTCTGGAGTACACGAAAATGCCCGTTTTTCTAGAGAATAAAATGTTTACCACGCCTATGAGTTTTAAATTTTATCAAGTGCACTTACTATAAGTCTTAAAGCCCTTTGATGGCTTGATTCAGGCTTTGCATCATTCTGAATCATGAAGGATTATAATGCAAATTAACCATCTCATTTGCTTTTTGGTATTGGTATTCTGATGGATGTTTGGGGTAAAGTCTGCCACACTGATGAGATTTGGTTGTTTAATCCTTGTTAACTGAAGTAATGATTTACAGAATATAAGTGAGGTCCCCACCCGAGGATTATCCAAGAATATTGCTTATTTATTGAATTCCTTACAGAAAATGATATAATATATAACAATGCATCATATATAAATATATCAAATGTCTTGGGTAGTGAGCATGACACTTCCATAGGATAATGTTTCGTTCCTTGGATCACACAAAATACATGGTCAAAGTTTTATAAAAATGATTACAGTGTAATTTAAAGAAATAGGGCACTGAGCACTCTTGGCTTCATACATGTTTCACGATGGTGTATAAATTATTATAGATATCTTCTCTCACCTTTATTCTAATGAAATATAACCAAGTACATGATAATGACATCTCTTTCCTTAAATTTGAAGTATGAAAATATTATTATTATTATTATTATTATTATTATTATTATTATTATTACTATTATTTTACAAATACTTTAGGTAAGAAAGTTATTTATTTATTTTCAGTTACCTTGTTAATGAGTCCCAATTAGGAGTGCTTATATTCTGCTAATGACAAACCACATAATCTAATTTATTATTAATATTGCAATAACTTAGTGAGAAGCTGAGTTCACTTTTAGCTCATTTTCTAAGTTTCTCACAGTGATAAAATAAGCTCTATACATGTTTGTGAAATAAAATACTTTCTTCTTGATAAGTGAAAATCGCACTGAAGTGGCTCTTGAAGTCATGATTCTTACATGTATGTTCTTACATGATTCTTACATGTATGTTCCTACCCGGTATTCTGATGTGATATGACACTAGTAAAAATTAACATTACTTCAGATAATCTGAGTTATGGAAAGTTAATCACTAATACACACAAATACACGCTCGCAGACAGACCTACAGACAGAAATGGTCTCTTATCAATGCCCCTGGGGTAAATGTTGTTAACCATGCATCGTAGGGAGATGCTTTTCTTCAACCATTAACACTTCGTAGTGTTTTTTTTAAATCAAATGTACCTAATTACTCATCTCTATTGACCTGTTACTCAAAGTGTAAGCATCCTTGGTTATGTGAAAAACACTTCATTCCTGAACAAAATTTACTCCTATATCCTAAATAAATAGCAAACCACTCCAGATATCCAGACTGTGAGCAAAGTCTCACCTTGGTATGTTGAGACAAATTATTATGTAAGTTTTATTTATGTTTGAAAAAAAGAATTGTCTCATATATATCATACATATGTATCTGTATGATATATGTAACATAATATATTTAAGACAATATAATTAACATTATAGATAACATTATATATAATTATATACACAATATACACAAATATATGTATATATATGTGTATGTATATGTATGTATATATGTATATATCATATATACAAAACAGCTATTACCTGTTCCATGTGGAACTGATGAAATTATCAGAATAGTTTAAAATATCATAAATCTATAAATAAGACCCGGTAAAATGTATCATTAATGTCACAAACATTTAGAAATAAATTTCTGTGAATAAATGACTACTGGAAAAGCATATTCGTTGTTTTAAAAGATCCTTTCTAAAAAAAGAACACTAGATTTTGTTTTTTTTTTTTTGCAAGGAAGTGCTTACCGGTCAACTTCATGTGGTTAAGTAATTACTCCCAAATAAAAATATATACCTTTCTTATAATAATGTAATATTGAAAAAAATTATCAAAGGAGTGGAATGAGACCTTTTTGTTCCAGGGTCTTCACAAAATCTTGCTACCCCCACTACCCTCCTCCAGGGGGCGCCGCTGCCTTGCTGGTTTGTCTGGTTTCCCTTTCCCTCAGAGGTCCTGAGCTGCCCCCGCAGGCCTTTGATTCTGCTACTCAATGAAGTCAGTTTTATTTTGATGACTGTTTGTATTCTTTTAAACAGGGCATATGCTTTATCCTTTTGATCAGTATTGAAGAATATTATAGTTTGGTCCGTATAATGACTTTTTAATTAACATTGTGAAGATTTTCAGAATTCTCTTAGAAATCCCTAACCATCTGATTGTCTGGCCATGGGGCACGGGGTTGTACAAATAAAGAATGGGCATATTTAAATTGTTCTTATGGTAGTCATAACTTTTAGTAACATTCACCTAGATTGAGGGATTTATATGTGTGTGTGTGTGTGTGTGTTTCTTCTTGACAACTATTCCTCAATTCTGCTTCATTGAGACACAAAAAGCAGAAGTTGGAAAGTGTGTCAACATTAAGAAAGAAATAAAAAACAAAACCTCATCCTAGCCAGCAGCCTCCTCAGAACGCTGAGAGGATGCCGTACAGTTAGAGGACAAAGGGTGAGCTCTTAGGAGAAAACTGAGCTGGGAAGAATTCTAGAAGTTATCTCTCTGCTTTCTCCTGTGGCTTCAGGCAAACTTTACCTAAACTCTCGTAGGCAGATGGGTATCTGCCCTGTTTTTAAAGATATCAAGGGAAGCCATCCCATAATCTCTTAATATCCTTCTTTATATCTAATCTGTTTGTCCATTTAATTTAGTTTATCTTTGGCAGGCATGGATAATGTTACCCTTTACAATATAATTAATCATAACCCTGATAAATAAGATATTGCTTATATGTGAAAGAAAGGATGGCAGTTTCCCGAGACAGAGAATATTGTTATTAGAATTTTAAACAGAGACTCTGATATTAATTGTCACGGTAAGAGACATACGTACTTAGAAACTTTGAGACTCTCTGGAGCCAAGGGCTGAATCCAGTTTGTAATTAGGAGATAATTCTTCCTTCAGAGGAATAACCTCTTTTTATTATAGAAGAGGAGGGAAGTTTTACTTTAAATATGAGTAAGATCTTTGCACAATCAGAAGAACAGCTCTGAAAGCCATGTCAGACTCTGGCTTTCAGTGTCTTTCACTGATTGTTTAGGACTGAAGGAACGCCTGTTCGTATGCATCTATACGACTCTACCTACACATCGATGCGTTTCTGTTATTTTCAATATAAGTGAGCTATATTCGTTAGTTCATTTGAAGTCAGAGCTTACTTCTGCCTTTCTCAGATTTTCCTATGACTTTAATAATGATACATTGTTTTTTTATGATTTCAAAAATATCAGTAAGAAATAATAATGCAGCCAAAAACTGAATAAAGTCTCTGTATACGCCCCTCTCTTTTCCTCTGTGTGTGTGTGTGTGTGTGTGTGTGTGTGTGTGTGTGTAACCTCTTTTCCTCTGTCTGTGTATGTGTGTGTATTTCAGGGCTGTGAATCTTTGGACTTGAATATGTTCTGTGTAGTGTAGTCAAGCACTGTGCCACTTCCTGAGCTATGTCCTCAGATCTCCTTTTACTCTCAAAACATGTCGGTATTGAGACAGGTCTCACTCGATTGTCTAGGCTGTTCTTGAACTCATCGTAGAGTTCAGGTAGGCTTTGAGCTTGCAATACTCCTACCTCAGCATCCCAAGTAGCTGGAGTAGCTGGCCTGAGCCAGCATGCCCAGAATTGTTGTCCTATACCAGGTAGTAAAATTAGTAATGGCATAGGTAACTTCAGAAATGCAGCCAGTGAGTCATCACTATGCTGGCACAGGGTTTCTGTGACGCACATAAATCTGAGCTCATAGATACAAGGTAAAGAGCAAGTAAGGAAATTTTATATGAAGATAAACTAATTGCACATTAATGCTGTGTGCAGTGTTTGCCGAGATGAAGTTAGCTGAACCTCCAACATCTAAAACTCCATTACACTCTATAATTTATATTGAAATATGCATACATCTTCTGCTTCATAAGCTACACATGAAATTAATATCATTAATTTATAACACAACACCTGTACATTATAGCCTCATATAGAACAATGCCTATACTGGGGGAAATAAATTCTGTTTATATATCCAACTGGAGGTATAACCATTCTTGAGAGGAGTAATTTTGATTGTGTTTGGTTGAGGAAGTATGACTAATTTAAACAATAAGTTATAATGATTTGTGAAGTTGGAATTAGCCCTGGGACTCTGTTTCAGGCCTCACAAACTTTTTATTAAACAGAAAATGTAAACAAATAAAGGCTAGTTCGATTGTCTCTCGCTTCCACTGTTTGCCTCGTCAATCCAGACTTTTTACCATGGGTTGTCTTATGAAGCAAGTTGTAGCAATAAGACAGTGATATGTCTTCATGTCTTCATCTAAAATTATATGTATGCTTATAATGAAGCCCTCTGGAGGCTACAATATCTTTCTGATATCAAATTCAAGGCCAGCATGGTTTACACAATGAGATTCTCTCTCAAAAAAATATTTAAATTAATCAAAGATGTAAAGTTAACAATGACTGTTTCAGTCATTGCTCGGGATTATATTGACTATTTGATCCCAATAAAATGGTCAATTCCAGACAGAGACAAGTGAATGGTTGGCCCACAGTGTGAAAAGATTGGGCTCAAGAAGTAGTCATTGCAATCCTACTGAAATTATTGCAAAGAGACAGTCACACTCAGCATAGTTCTTAGCGATGACACATGACTTGAAGAAAATGAAGTCTTCAGCAGGGTATGATAGTAGCTGCCTGGAATCTCACCTCAAGGCTAAAGGGTAGCCTGGTCTACACAGCAAATTCCAAAATAACCATGGCTACAAAGTGAGAACTTGTTTCAAAGAACCCAAATTAACCCAAACTCAACGCAACCCAACCCAAAACCAAAACTAACTAAGACAAAAAACAAACCAAAACCAATCCAAACAAATGCCAAAGCAATCCAAACTAAACCAAAAGAAACCCAGACCCAAACCAAACCAAAACCAAACTAAAGGAAAACCAAAACCAAAACCAAACCAAAGTTAAACCTAACTAAAACAAAACAAACCAAAACCAATCCAAACCAATACCAGAACCAAACCTAACTAAACCAATCAAAACCAAAATCAAACCAAACAAAACCAAACTAAACCAACCAAAGCAAAACAAAAGCTTATCTTTTATCTCCCATTCTGCCCCCTCCCCACCCCCCAGACAGGGTTTCTCTGTGTAGCACTGGCTGTCCTGGAACTCACTCTGTAGACCAGGCTGGCCTTGAACTCAGAAATCTGCCTGCCTCTGCCTCTCAAGTGCTGGGATTAAAGGCATACGCCACCACCGCCTGGCTTTATCTCCCATTCTGAACTCTTACCAAGTACTCATGTTAGTTTTTGGGAATCTAAATATATTACAATTTACATATTTATAGTACTTAAGCAAATATCATAAATAAAATTAGACTAAAAAATAAGGAAAATCCACGTATGCCTGAGATATAAATGACAGTTTTATAAAACCACAGCATGCAATAGTTACTGATGCTTTACCCCAGTCTGCCTTTGCAAATCTAGGGTTATAATTTTCATCTTTGTGTACTAATTTGTCATTAATAAAAAGGATGATCTGTGCAGGAAAATTTCATGGTAGATGTTAGGATTGAAAAACGTTAAATCCATCCTAACAGCCATATTCCACCACAACAAAGGCCAATGGTGGGGAGCCTCAGACTCTGCTGGATGAGATCAGTGGTAACAATGGGGCAGATGAAGAGTGAGAGAGGTCTTTTAATTGTTTAGCATTTTGTGTTTGAATGATAAAATTAAGATGTATTTCTTAATATTAGCAATGTATTGAAGGGACAGAGAACCACTGACATTTCTCAGGTTCTAAGAATTAGAAGTTTGCTTCATCTCTTTCCAGAGCCTAAGCAGTACAGCTTAGTTCCTGCAAAGTCTGCTGTCTACAAAGCACTCATATTTAACCTAAATACATTTATCTCTTAGCACATCAAGTTCTTAATTGTCAAGCATATATTACCAAACTGGAATGGAAGATAAATGAATATTTTATGTGTAGTCTCTAAAGGGATAAGAATTAAAAATTAAATTAAAAGGCATTTGCCAGTGTTTTAATTTGCCTTTTATAAAGGCAAACACAAATATTAGAAGCTGAGAATATTTTAACTTAACCACATCTAAGTCTTAGTATCAGTAATATGTAACTAAATGTAATGTTTTGAAAACTCTAACTATGATATAATGCAGACCACTACCAAATAATGTTTAAATTTTTACTTTCTAATTTACTATTGTTTTTTCTTTTGTATACGTATGTGAGTTGTATGTGTATGCATATTAGTGAGCATATAGATTCATGTGCATGTGTGTGGCAATGCCTCTGGTGGCCTGAAGCCAAACTTAGGTGTCTTTCTCATTTAAATATCTATCTTATAAGACAGGATCTACCGTTAAGCCTGGTGCTCACTAAATAGCTACATTAGATGACTCGTGAGCTCTAGGAATCAACCTGTACTAATGTCTAGGGTTAAATAATAAAAGAAAAATTAAAAGAAACAACAAGAAAATCATGAGTACTGAACTTCAAACTTGGATTTACCAATTAAACCGTCTCCTCAGTCCAATATTCCTGTTTTTTTGTTGTTGTTGTTTTGTTTTGTTTTTGTTTTTTTTTAATTTGGGTTACTGATTAAAACCTAAATAAGACTTCTTGGGTATTTATTATACATATTATCTAACAGGTTACATACAAAAGTGGGACACATAGATTCCCATTTTGGAGACTAGAATGGCAGCAAGACACTCAGTGTCTTGGAGTAGGGTCACCCAGCTGATATGCAGCAGTCTGTACCACCCAACAAATACCCGCCCCCTTATTATCATGGAGTGAAGCCCCATGGTACATAATCCTTGCTTATGTGAAGTAACAAGTCTCAACTCATTTTCTGTTAGCTTGGAATGACTCATGCCACATTCTACAGTACTTTTACATGTCTCCAAATAAAACTAAGATTATATGTAATCATACAGAGAGCCTTTAAAAGGCTCTCCTATAGAAAAGTAACACCAGTGTGAACTCTAAGAAATCACAGGTTACACTGCCTTATGTAATTCCTTTTCATGGGCAATTAAGTCTTGTCCTGCTAAATCCATATAATGCCAGCTGCTATCCACGGGTTACTTTGAATTTTCCTTAACTTCTCTCTATAGCACTGTATTTATCACAAGTCAGCAAATCCCTTCAAACCTCTGTTTGGTGGCTATCTGCCATGTGGTTCTGATTACCTACAGTGTAAGCCTAATGTTTAACTGCGTACTTCTATTTGCCTCAAATGAAAGAAAGCCTTAATATGTCAGTTACAGCCACCTCTCAATTATCTGTTGTCATGGACAGAGTCCACAACAGTGGGAATAATTTAAATCCATAAGTAATTAGAAAAATCTAATTTTGCCATTATTTCCATTCATCTCCCCCAAACAACCCTTTCTTGTCTGAATTGAAACAGGTAGCAAAGGCGATTAAATCAAAACAATGACTCCCCCTCCCCTAAATTTTTAACACAGACTGGTAAACAGCTAAATCTCCATAGCACTTTACAGAAAAGACTTCTAGATCCTCAGGTCCTGTTTGTGGAAACTTTCTATCCTACTCCTCAACTCATAGATTCTTAGATGGATTTGGGGGCCATCATGAAAGAAGGACTTACGCTAATTTTTCCCTTCCAGTTGCTGTGATAAAATGGTCTGCTAAAATCAACTTAATGATGGAGGGCTCTTTTAGCTCACAGTTCCAGGGTCTAGTCTGACCCATCATTTCAGGAGAGTCAAGCAGAAGGAATTTGAAGCAGCCAATAACAGGTCACCCACAATCAAGGATAGAGAGTAGTTTATCGGTGTAAGCATTCTTGCACTCAGCTTGCTTTCCTCATGTCTATATAATCCAGGATCTGCTTTCCAGGGAATAACATCACTCATAGTAAGATGGTTGTTTAAAATCCAGTCAACATAATTCCCCATAGACCATCCTGGTCTAGATACGTTTTCCTTTAGACCCTCTTTCCAGATGATTCTATATTTTGTCAAGTTGATAATTACAACTAGTAATAAGCCACCCCTAGATCTAATAAGTTATATTCAATTTTCAGTTTTGATCAACTCATGACTCATTTGTAGATGCCACCCCACATTCCAGTGTTAGCACCTCCATTGGCAACAGGCAGAATGCCATCTGTCTGGACTTCATAGCCAATCAGAAAGGGTGATATTGTATTAATGGTTCCGTAATAAAATGAAAAGAGATGGCCTTCATTTAGATGAAAGCTGTAAAGTAGCTATTGTGCTTGTTTGGTATTGCAAGGACCAGATGTATTATTTATGCAATTTTTCTTTTGAAAGAAAAACCGAAAGAGCATATTTCATTTTATGGCATTCAGTGGGAGCTATTGTCTCATGAATGCGAACATTTCTGCATTTTACTTCCTCACAGCGTGGAAGGCACTTTTCCACAGATCTTCTAAGTAAGGATTTAGAAGTTGAAAAACTGCTTTTAAAATTGGGAGGCACTAATGACAGGGTCTATTGTTCAGACAAGTAGATAAGGTCAATCAGTGCTGTGCATGAGAACTTGGTCTCAGATGAGGAGGAAGTATTCAAGGTCTTAGCTCGACGTTAAGGCTTTCCATGCATTTGCATTAGGAATAAAGAAAATGGCATCAATTTTGTCATTATCCAGGAACAAGAAGATATGGGAATAAACTGTTTACAAACATAAATATATATATTATTTCAAGACTTCTTTCTCCAGTACTTTAGTAGTTCTGTTATTTCACTCTACAGTAGAAGTCCTGTTGCGGGAAGCAGTTTTGCCCTGCTTTTCATCGAAAAGAGAGTGGCAGTTATAATTTACTTCCAGGAAGTAAACAAAATCAAAACAAATTTTTTTTTTTTATGTAAAATCAAGAGCAAAATAATAAGATGATCCAATTTTTCTGGGTGGTTGTGTGTTATTTGGGTCCCATACAAACTATAACAAATAAGAATTAGTTCATGCCTTCATCAAGTGAAAGTGAATTGGCTGTTTAAGAACACGTGATTTAGCTGAATCTGGACCCTGGTTTTGGCATTCTTACTCCAATGGGATGCTTGTCTCCCTAACCCCTGTTTGACCTTGATCAAGCAATCTCTTTCTATGTAGGAACCTCTGCTGACGAGGGCTTCTTAATTAAAAATCAATAACAAATTAGACAAAGGAAAGGCAGACTGCCCATTAGTAACTAAGCACCTTTACCTGTTGATGCTTTTTGCTTCCCCAGTTCCTTCTTTTTCTCCCAGGCTTCTCTTGTATAGTCTTCTATTCCAGTCAACAATCACGAGGGACCCAGTCTTTACTTCCCTACTAGGTGAGCCTTATAGATTCACTCCATTTTCATTTTCACACACAGAACCCATTAACTCCTTGTTCATTTCAATGCCTGTAATTGTTTCCATGCTTTTTACCCTGATGGTAAATTTTCAACTCTCATCGTATTTGATTTGCAGCAATAAGTAACATGATATGAGCTTAAACATTTCTTCTTCAATGGTTTCACCTCTGTAGCCAGGAGGTCAGAGTTCTCCAATTTGGTTCCCTTTTTATACTCTTGCTCATCTGTTTGGTCCTATAGCATAAGAGGGTCTTAAAAGTTAAGGCCAGTAACATTTCTCATTCCAGCCATAACCATTTTTTTGTTTTCCTCTGATTTCAAGTGTCCATAATAGCAGGCATTCTCCTCTCTCTCCTCTTCATTTAAGTCTCATCTTAAGAAAGTCTACATTTACATTGGAATCACACCATGCTAAAGCGCGATCAGCCTACAGTTACATTGGAATCACACTACATTACAGAACGGTCTATACTGCAGCTCTTTCATTTTATGCTCTCTCATGTGGTTTCTGATGCCATTTGGAATTAAAGTCAAATTCTTGCCACCATTGGCTTAGTGTCCCATTTTCTTTATTAGAGTCATCCTGTTCTCTGACTGATTCCTTGAACACCACAGACATGTCCTCCTTTAGAACATTTGCACGGAATGCTCTAGGGTACGCCTACATGTTATTCCAATCCGACCACAGACATGTCCTCCTTTAGAACATTTGCACGGAATGCTCTAGGGTACTCCTACATGTTATTCCAAATCCGTGCCCCCTCTTCTGTTTACACTTATGAATAAGGACTTTTGGAGAGACTTTGCTTTGTATCCTGTGTGTGTGTTTCTATTGTTTCCTAATTGACCAGTCATTCTGAGCCTCTCTCCCCTCAGGAACTACTTTAGTCAGTCCACTCTTCTTCAGTTTCTTTTTAAAACTTCACAGTTGCTCAGGATCTTGAGCTCTTCAGGCACTGCTGCCATGTTCTTGTATTCATGGAAAACTCTCTGGTGCTCAGATGCCCTTCTAAACTGCAAAGATGAAGGAGCAATCTGAAGTCTTTCTGCCAAGTTTCCCCCGTCATCGGTCACACAAATATGCACACATGCATGTACACACACAGATACACCCATACGCACACATATACACACACAACCATATATACCAAACACATACTACAATACAGATACCCTCCCCCCCACACTCCCCCACACAAACTAATTTGGATGCCAAATCTCACTACTTAGAATATATTACCTATTGAAAGCAAATATGAGATATGTCCTGATGTGTCATTTATCTAAAAATTTTATAATTTAGTTCAATGTACCTTATTCTTAATACATATGCATAGATGTGAATTTCTCCTTAAAGATCCATTTTATGTTTAAATTATCTGTAATTTGTGGATCTGTTTGTGGGTATGTGCACATGAGTGCAAGTGTTTGTGGAGGCCAGAAGAGGATAGCAGATGCCCTGCAACTCGAGTTAAAGATGGGTTATTAGCCACCTAGCATCTGTGGGTTCTGAGAAAGAAACTTAGGTCCTCCGAAAGGACAAGGGGTGCTCTTAGCTGCTGAGCCGACTCTCCAACTCCTGGAGTGCTACTTCAGATCTATGCTTGTGTTCATAATAGATGCCTACCTGGTGTAAACAATGCTGTTCTTCTCTAGAAAGAAGACTGAGTGCAGAACAATCTACTTGGCTTACATCAGGAAACGCTTTTGAGTACTTAAGAGAAGTTTCCAAAGTCGATTATGACACTTCCTGATTCCAGCTTGATGATTAAGAATGAAAGTCCAATCTTGTTGAGAAGTTAGTTTACGCTAGAATCGTTGAGAAATACCCAATAGAGTTTAATAAACACTTTGCCAAGTATGTAGAGTCATGTGGATAAAGATGAAATTTCTTTGGTGAAGTTTTCATAAGGCATCTATAGGCTGTCATATATTATGGATCCACCATGGCATTTTTTAATTAAAGAAAAAGTATAACTGTGGGTTCTTTTACAAATATTTGTTTATCTCCAACTGACTGGCACGGAGGAATAATCCAAAAATCGGTATTGGGATTCATTGAAGAATGCCTACTACTCAGCCCCTGCTGCTAAGTGCTTAAGGTTTACACAGGGCAGCTGCGCGTGGCAGCAGTCACATTCCAAAGTGATTTTTCTGCAATCAGAATTTCATTCATTACCCAATTTTCATGCAACTCCCCTGGCATTTGAAATATGTTTCAAGGTAGACTTCCCGAGGGCTTTTCCCCTCCCATAATAACTGATCTGCAGTGTCCAAAGATAGATCTAAATATCTTTGGTGCAAATTACTTGAGACCCGTGGAGCATGATTCTCTGTCATCTTCATCACAGTTCACACCTACAGAACTGATAACAGATTAATATCAAGGCTGAAAATATTTCATCAGCGTCTCTAGCTAAGGCACCTCACATTATTTTATCTGGAGGTACAGATAAAATTAGGAGGGGGCCCAGAAAAATATATTATTTGCACTCAGAGCAGAGGTAAGTATATCTATAAAAAAAAAAGAATTTCTTTTAGCATTATGAGAAATTCAACAAGGCTGGTCTTGGCAAAGTTCTCTGCTCCGATTATGTATACACTTTTATTCAATCATTGTATCGCTCCTTGTCTGACATTTGGTCAATAGTGCAATCTACCACCGATCAGAATAAAACAGCCACCCCAGAGCACCTTGGAATTTCATTAGTTTCCTTTCAATGCAGTCCTCGTAAGTAGGTGTTTATTTGGAAACACAAATTTAAAGTTCAATTCGGTTCCCTGTCAATATTCGTAAAAAGTCAAGGATCTAGGACTTACTGTATGCCTGTTTTTTTTTTTTCTTTCTGTTTATTTACTTAGAAGAAGAAAAAAAGAGTCAAGGGAGGAGCAGTAAGGCATAGATGGAAATAATTTAAGATGAAAAGAAGTTAGAAAAAAAACAGGAGGAAAATTCTGATGACACAGAAGAGTCATTTCTTCCATATTCTGGATAATATATTTAAAACTGGAAACTCCTTAGAAACATGTTTTACACATCTGTTTCATGTCTACAAGAGTGGAAGATATTGAAAGTGAAGACAGGTCATAAGTTGGCTGCATCAAAGCTTAATGACCTCACCTATGAGAGAAAGCAGAATGTAGTGTTCAAGAAATGAATATATATTGTCCTAACTTGGTGTAAATAGTAGTCAAATTTCTACTCTTATCAGAGGATGGCTTAGCCGTTAATCTTCTTAATTTAAAACTATTTTATTTTTTTAAGTGATCTTTTCTTATTTATCCATCTGGTCATTTAAAGATTATTTTGTACAAACAACATTATATGGTTTTAAGAATAATTTTAAAAGATTTATATGTTCATTAAATATTTATTTATTTTATTATGTGTGGCTGTTTACATGTATGTACATGCATCTCTTGCATGCGTTGCCTACAGAGGTGTTCAATTCCTGACACTGCGGTTACAAATAGTTGTGGGCAATCATCGGGGTGCAGAATTTAGGACGTCGCAACAGCAATCAGCAATCTTAACCACTCATCCATCTCTCTAGGCTCCAGAATAGTTTTAATTTGATTTATTGTAGGAATAAATTGATAAATCCCTTAACTAAGAGATAAGAAATGATGTTTTTGTTTATTAATTAGGAAATTCATGTCTTCTAAGTTAATGTTGATGTCATAGTTTAGCATAGTGTGTTGAAAGAAAATGATCAGACCATTCTCAGCCTGTCTTATGCAGTCCTAAAATTTGGTTTTGGATTAAAAAATAATCCCCATACTCAAAAAAAAAAAAAAAAGAAGACACTTGGTTTAGTCATAAAACTGACAGTCAATAAACTACACTGTCAATAAATGGGTTTAGTTTAGTCTAGTTTATTTGGTCTTAAGAAGACCCATCCCATTTCACCATTGAGCCACAGTGAACCTCCTTCCTCTATTGAAGAACACAATGAACTGCCCTTTCTCCATTTGATTTGCTCATTGTGCCCTTTATTATTTTTAGATGTTTTAAACCCGTTTTAAAAAATTACTGTGTAAAATAATATCTGAAATATTAAACCCCTCTACATCCTTTAGAATCAGTCTCCAGTACAACCATACAAACATTATTTGACACTTTGCTCTCAACATAATAATAAATAGGGTAAACTGTAATTGGAGAGATATTTTCATTACATTTTAAGTTTTTGATTTTATATTATAGGTGGTTTGCCTGCACACATGTCTCGCATGTCTGTGCACCATGTTTCCGGCCTGCAGAGGCCAGAATGGGGCAATATTTTGGTTTAACTGGGGTTGTAGATGGTTAAGGGCTGCAATGTGGGTGCTAGGAATAGAACTAGCAGCCTCTGTAAGAGTAACTTACAGAGTTACTCTTACAGTGCTCTTAAGCACTGAGCTGCTTTTTAGTCCATGAATTCTGTTTCTAATAGTTTGTAAATAACATGAAATACATTAGAACGTTGTAATGATAATCACTAAAGTACTAATATATATTCCGTAATATTGCTTTTGGGATTTATATTTTATATGACTTTTTACTTTTTTCCTGTGGTTTTATTCATCAGTAGTAATTACAATGCTAATTAGTATTTATCGAGCCTTTACTGTTTTCTAGATACTATTTATTCTAAGTCACTTATGCATATTAGTCATTTAATTCTCATAACAAATTTTATGAGGTAGGTGCTGTTATTCTTAGTCCTGTTTTTAGTGAACAGAAGAATAATGCACACAGATCCTCAAGGCAGCAGAGACTGTGCATGCATATGTTAGTTTTTGCATATGTGTGTGCTCTGTATGTAGTGTAGAGTGTGTGTGTGTGTGTGTGTGTGTGTGTGTGTGTGTATGTGTGTGTGTGCAGGCCATCTGTTGATGTTAACTGTATTCTGTCACCTCTCTCCTCTTTATCTACTGAGGCAAGGTCTCTCTCTTTGAACCTTCAGCTAGCCTAGCTAGCCAACTGGCCCCAGGGGTGTCACTGTTTCTGCCTTCTTAGTGCTGGGATTACAGGCAGCCTACCATGCACTTATTAAACTTTTCAAGCATTATTCATCTGAAAGGAGAATAGTGCAACTAATATAATGACTGCCTTTCAGATTTGCATGAGGAATATGCTTCTGTCAAAGTCTGAATGAAACAGAGTTGCAAATGAGATATTTATGAAAATTGAAATGCAGAATTACATTTGCTCCCTCGGAGCTTGCAGTCCATTGGCTACTAAGTGATGTTCAATAATATATAGAAACATCATCTGTTTCTCTTGCTTTTTCTTTCTCCTTGAAATGGCTTCATAACCCACTGCTAGTGGTTTGGTTGAGCTGTCAATCAAGAACCCACTTCTTCATCCATAGCAGGAGATTCAGGTAACTCAGTGGTTAAATAGATATTTCAACTTCAGGAACAAGGAGACTGGCCTGAATTAGACATCATATTCAAACATAATATGATAAAATACCTTTCAAAGAATTGAGGTTGGAATAGAAGAAATATCTCTCTGCCCTGGAAATTGGTTTAAACTTGTTAGAACGCAGATAAGAAAGGAGTGTGAGGTCATATGATGGTGACATAAAGAAGGGATGCCTGAGAAGATGTCCCATGGCCTAGAAGTGGAAAGAGAGAGGTGACATGGGTGCTGTGACACAGCAGACTCTCTGCATCCATGCATTACTCTGCTCACCAGGTGACCAGCACCATGACTTCCTCCCCTCATGTGAGTTGTCATCAGCATAGGAGAGTTCTTAGAAGCACAATACATTCAATGTGTTCCCCTATGTCTCAATCACTATTTACGACCTCATCTCATTTGATTTAATCCACAGAACTTTCTCTGGCATGGTATGTCTATATCCCCTAGGCTATAAGTGCTCAGAGTGTGAGAAAGGGGTGGGCCATCCTATGTTTCATCTCATGATTAGTAGAAAATGAGGGGCTTTGCTTGAAAACATGGGTACACAACAAACATGTTGACTCTTGATACTTCCAGTCAACCTGGTGCTAGAAATCCTAGCTAAAACAGTTTAACAACAAAACCAAAAAAAGAATATTTTAAAAGTACAAATTGTGAAAGATGAAATAAAATTCTATCTATCTATCTATCATCTATCTATCTATCTATCTATCTATCTATTTATCATCTCACATTCTATAGAATATGAGAATATTCATATGCAAAATCTTGTAGACTCAACCAAAAACCCATGGAAACCAATGAATTCAGTAAAGTTGTGTGATGCAAAATCAGCTTATAAAAGCATCAGTATATCCGGTGTGTTGATGCCTGTTATACTCCTAAAACACTGAGTCAGGAGGATGGTGAGCAAGCTCAAGGTCAACCTGGAATATACAGCAAGTCCTAGTATCAAAAATGTAGGAATTAAAGAATAGCAGAAACTTTATGCAATTGAAGAAAAACAGTGATATCTCTACATAATCTAAAAATATCCACAAAAGAGGTAATAAAATCTCACTGACAATAGCATAAAGAGTGAATACTTAATTATTGATTTACCTAGAACAGTAAAAGATTGCAGAGTGAAATTCACAAATTATCAAAGGGGATTAAGGACACCAAAAATGTTGGAATGCATTCCTTATTCATGGGTTGTAGAAATTAATATTGTTGAAAATGTCCACATTGTCTGAAATGATTTACATAGGTAATATAATCTCTATTAAAATTCAAATGATATTCTTCTTTAAAAATAGAGGAAACATCTTAGAATACACCTTAGAATTCAGAATTTCCAAAGACACTTCAAGTAGCTAAAGCTCTTTTGAAAGACTATAACTGAGACCATCGTACTTCCTGTTTTCAAAATATATCACAAAAATACTGTAACACAAACAGTATGATATGAAAGCAAACAAGTGAACCAATAAGAAAAAAATATTTAGCCCAGAATTAGATCCAAACATTTCTGATCAATCCATCTTCAAAATGGGTACCAAAAAGGCACACATGGGAAACAGTGTTGGGGTAACTGGATATTCACAGAGTGAACAGTGAATTCTAGCTTTTTCTCAAGCTGTATAAAAGAATAAACTCAAGTAAAATTAAAGATTTTCAATTAAGATCTCAAATTATGAAATTAATAAATAACCAAAAGAAGAGTATATTTCATATAAGTAGTCTGGGAAATTATATTATTATTATTATTATTATTATTATTAGTAGTAGTAGTAGTAGTAGTAGTAGTAGTAGTAATAAGAGTTCAACTACTGAAAGAATGACATCACTGTGAACCACGAAGCTGGTAAGGAAGATGAATGCAAACACATAAGAACATGATGCAACTCACTGGCAACATACAATAATCCGATGCATGCATATGGCAAAGACATAACAAGTATATAAGAATCCTTTATTCATTCTGCACAGAAGTCATGGAGCCTGAGCCTCATAGTACTTTCAGTAGTTCATCAGTGCATGGTGATTTTTCAAGTAAGAACATGTTAACTTATAAGTCCAAATATTTTACTATGTGACATTAATGCATTTTTGTTATACCAATGGAGTCATAAAAATACAATGTAACATTCTGCTTTACAGAAGGAACTTTCAAAGCCAAATGTGTATGGACAAACAGAAAGCACGGCACAATGACATTTCTAGAGAATTGGAACCTATAGTGAAACCACTTAATTGGAAGTAAATAAAAAAGCCTGTCTAAGGGCAATGGATGCCAATATTCCTTCTTCAGTCAGCATATGTTTGCAAGCATTGCACACTGAGAAGCACACATAAAGTCGTGTGGCATAAATACCATGTTTTCATTGACTAGTTTTTTGACACCTATCCCTGTCAGCAGGACTATGCTAACTGTTTCATCCATATTGTACTGGCACCATCTAGTCAAGCTCCTATGCACACACCCTCTTTCTCACTTTAAAGCAGCAATTTAAGGGGTTAAATCAAAGCAATAATGAGATATTAGTTTTTACAGTTCATTTTCTTATATTACATATAGCTTTATGTTGGGGTTTTAGAAGTGGCTAAGAGGTCGAGATCCCTCATTGCCTTTCCAGAGAACATGAGTTTGGTTTTCAGCATCCACGTAGTTGTCTCTAAACAACATATAACTCCAGATCTGTGGACTCTGACGCCCTCTTCTGGCCTCTCCAAATATATACACTCACATGAACATACTGAACACAGGCATAGATACATCCACACATCAAGTAACAGACTTATGGTTTTTGAATCAGCAAAGTAAAATTACACAAGAACAATTCTTACAGTGAATTTTACATACAAACACAAGGCATAAAAGAATGTGGAGTTCACCAGAAATTACTAAATGCAAAATTAAATGACTTAATTTTTGAGTCTTTCTCCATATAAACCATATGAATCTCAGGCCTCTATATGTTAATATATATTTGCATATAGTGGTGAATATATTGTGAATATGTGGTAAATCTGTATCTCAGGCCCCTTCATCAAGGAGTTAAGAGAAGTGGGAGTATAAAATACACCCTTAGTCTCTGGATCCCAACTCTATCAGTGGTTTTGTAAAATCTAGAACAAATTTTACACATGATTCCTATTTTCCCCAACCAATCTTTTTTAGATTTCTATATTGGATTCATCCCCTGTCAAACATCACAGAATTGCTTTCAATCTTGCTCCTGAGATGATATGGTATTTAAAACTTGTCTAAAATTAGTCAGATCAGAAATGGTTCCTTTTTAGAAATTTCTATGCTCCTTTTTATTCTTTGACAAACTTCGCTGAAGGAATGGCTACATTTTTCTAACTCTGTAAATAATAGAGTTGACTGTGTATTTGGGAAGGTCGACAGTTTCACTCAGCAAACTCACCCCGAATTCCCCAAACAAATCTTACCGTCAGTTGGCTGACAATTGCTGAGATGGCAACAGAAATAATTTCAAGCAGTAACAAAATCAGATTTAAGCTAGCATACACAACAATGCCAGCCTTTTCTCCTTTAAGTGATACACAAGGTGACGCAGTGGGAGAAGGAGGCAGTGTGCCCATTAGGTTCTGCACACACTCATGGCTGGCTGCAGCAAGTTATTTACAAAAATCAAGTTACGGTGCGGGCTTTGTCCTAAGCAGCAGGTGTAGCTATTTGGCAGGAAACTTTCAAATATAATGTAGCCTTGAGGGGAAAACCTAAATAGACAGTTTCCTTTCCCTTTCATTACAAATGCCTAACACCAGTGTGATAATTTGATAATTCAATTCCGTTTGCCAGGAAAAATTATCCATTATTTGAAATCTTGAAACCACTAACTTTAAATGCTTGCAAGTGATCAAATCATCTGTTGTGTATTCACATAAAGGAAATGTTCTCTTTTGTCTTCTATTTTTCTTGTGTTGTGTTTCCCTTCAGGTATGAAGCAGAGTGTGTATTTAAAGAGGGTGGAGTCAGCTTCACATTTCATTTTTACAGGGTAGACTCTATCTGTTATGGAAAAAGATTTCCACTGTAGTCACAGCTAACTAGAATTTCCCTCTGGATGTAGAATCCCTATGTGAAGGCATCTTGGAAGGCATCTCTTTTGTTTTTGTCCACCCTCATTTTCACATATGTTAATGTGGTCTGTAGATGCTAATCTTCCATGTGCGCGCACGCACGCGCGCACGTGTGTGTGTGTGTGTGTGTGCATATAAGGAGACTTTGGGTGGATGGATTGATGCCAGGAATCATCCTGGATCACTCTTTCACCTTATTCTTTGAGGTACTGTCTCTCAATCTAATCCATAACTCGCCAATAAGCCTAACAATCTTAGTTTGAGATCTGCTTCTTTTTTCAAGGCTGGACTTATGAGTAGATTGACATACTCACCACCTATTTTGGGAGTCTTACTGACTACTGGAAATCCTTCAAGTACTCTTGTGCCAGAAGCATTTCAACCACTGAACTGCGTCTCCAACCCATTAGTTGCTCACCTTGATGGTTCCTAATGCAAAAGGAAAACGTATGTTGCTAATCATGAGATCCCATGGTGTGGATGCAGAAGAGAGATCTAGTGTGTCAGGAGAACGTTCAGAACTAAAAGAGAAGTTTTCAAAAATGTAGGGAAGGCATGCATGCCAGGAACATTGAAATAGTTCAAATGTAGCTATAGAAGGAGACAGGATACACACATGAATCTTGGCCAACGTTTTATAAACAGAAACATGAGACTATGATCATCAGCATGAGTGTTCAGAATGGACCACTGGTTAAACTATGTGATAGAAAGAAGAGTTTCCAGGAAATTGGTAAAACAAGAGTCCAGGCTAGAGGGAGATAAATTAACCTGAAAAATAAGACAAACTCAAACTCTCCTTGAGTGTTTTGGGTATAAGTGGCAGAGCCATGTTGGTGAGAGTGGATCATAGTAGGGAAATGAGAAAAATATTCAAGATACAAGTCAGACAGTGGGAGTTAGAAATTGAAGGTGAGAAGGTGTTATTTTGTAGCCACATTCTGTCTCTCTTGCTCCTCTTGCGTCAACTCTTCCCAACATAATATTTACTGTCATCAGGTGTTTGTAGAGGCTCACCCAATGAAAGGCTTTTCCAATAGAAATGAGAACTTTGTGAACCACTAAAACTTTAAAGAGGTATAGAGCCTATGAGATCATTGCATGCCCCCCCCATCATAGATGCATTTTTTTCCAATTATAAAAACATAGATGATATAATTGATCAGCATCGGTAGTCTCTGTATATCACACTATTTTATTAAATATTGAGATATTTGATACATTCTAGTAGTCCTACACAGTTTCTCCACAACATCTAAATTGTCTCCTTCTTTAACTCACATTGTTTGGTTGGTCACCTGTCATCACTATGCTACTCCATCTTTATGGCTTAGCACGATGTATTGTTTATGTGGAGAGTAAAGTTTCACAATTTCTTTGAAATGTAAGTTCATTTTGAGTGAATGCCAACATCATATGCTATGCTTTAATGCTATAGGGGAACAGACAAGACAGATACAAAGAATAAAATCAGATGGGAACAAAGGCAGGAGTCTCCTTACTATCAGTTACTGTTCAATCACCACATATAATAGATTCAGTCTTAGAATATCGACAGATGTGATGGTAGATGTGTGTATCCTAGCACTCATGAGGCTGAGGCAGGAGGATCTCATGTTGTAAGCTAGACAAGGGTACATGCAGAAGTCCTCATATGAAAACCAAAAGCAGAAAAATAAAACACCAAACTTAAAAACATCTGAAGTTTAAAGTAATTTATGAAACTGAATAAGAAAAATCTAGATAATATCACACATGAAATGTAACTTTTATCTTGTCTTGTATAAATATCCCTGGTGTTCAGCAAAGTTGCTATTACTTTAATCAGCCTTGAGCCCTTAAAGTAACAGTTTTAACCATTAATTCAAACTAAAATCTCAAAAATGTAAGTTTTGGGGAGATTTGACCAGAATATTTTAACAGCTAAATAACAACCACAAACATTAATTTAGCTGTCTATCGTCTTTAACTTATCTTTAGGTTATGGTCCTTTTCTGTGTTTTTGCTTTTTTTTTTTTTTTTTGTTTTGTTTTGTTTTGTTTTGTTTGTTCTGGTATTTTTCTTTTTCCTTTTCACTTTATAAATTAGAACCTTCGAAGGAGTAAAAAGACATTCATGCAGTTGAGATTATATGAGAATAAGACTATTTCTGAATGGTCTATATGGGAATATTTACTGGAAAGCAAAAAGGAGCAAATAAATAATACAAGCGTTTTATTTTTTGGCTTTACTTAAGCAATTTAGAAGGCACAATATCCAGAGAATACTTAGAACCAATCCATAGTTTAGACATTTTAATTCAAATTCCAAAATAAGAAGAGTTTGGACACTGCACTATTGGGTGTGACTATGTTCTCCAAAACATAGAGAAGAAAGATTGCAGATTTTAGACAGTCTTGGCATAATATTGTGTGTGTATGTGCTCCATCTGAAACAACTCAGATTAGCCTCTTCTGCTTCTCTTCACTACAAAGTTCATGTCTGGTCTTCATGAAAGCCAATTCATGGTGGGATTTCCAATGGTTTCAGATAAATTTAAATGTGAGAAGTGTGCTGTTTTATAGAAAAAAATAATTAAATCTTACTTTAGAAATATCAAAAACCACACTAAAGATTAAAAAACTAAAAGGTTAAAAAAAAATGCTTACATTCTGCGCAGGTAGAATTGCTGCAAGCCTGTTGGTTTGTTTTCTTCAGAGCTTGGTTCCAAAATTTTTATCTGTTTTTGTCATTATTATTTTTATTTTAGCAATTAGATCTTGGTTTCTTTGGATGTAATGTTTCAAGGCCTGGAAGTATGTAAAGGTAACTACTGTCCAGCCTATGAGTTTGATCCTTAGAACCTACTTGATAGGAGACAACTGACTCCAACACGTTATCTTTTGATCTCCCATGCTCACTGTGGCTTGTTCCCTACCCAGTCTACACACACACACACACACACACACACACACACACACACACACACTCACACCTGTGTGTGGATACATATATGAAGATAGGTGTGTGTGTTTGTGAGAAAGAGATGGAGATAGAGACAGATAGGTAGATAGGTGATAGATACATAGACAGATAAATAGATAGATAGATAGATAGATAGATAGATAGATAGATAGATAGATAATAGGTAACAACTCACAGAGTTTCTAGCAAAAGAGAGAAAGACCTCTTTGGAGGTCTAAATTAAGTATGCATAATACAGGAGAGGAAATAATAAGAAAGAATAATGAATTTATTTAGATAGGCTAGATTTGTTTTGATAAATAAATAAGACACTGAATTTTCTTTGTTTTACTACTGTTACCATTATCATTATCATTATTATTTATTATTATTATTATTATCATCATTATTATTAGTAGTAGTAGTAATGTAGTGCGTATCTCTTCTCCAGCAGTCACTAGGAGACCCAGGCAGCAGGAACTCCACTCTCTTGAAACCATGGCAGAAGCATCATAGAGCATGTGAAGAACTGGAGTGCGAAAGTGGCATGCATGCGTTCTGTCCTATTTCTGTGACAGAATTCATCAGGGAATTCCTAATGGGATGATAATGAAGGGAGCAGATAAGGACTTCGTGGGTGTCAACTTATCTAATACAAATATAAAGATGAAATGAGATGTGCATGTATATGTATGTGTAAGAATTTAATTTCATTTAGATTTTTTCAACAAGTCTGTTTTCTCTGAGAATTTTTAACATTTGCCATTTTAGCACAATTTTAAGCAACCATGTACATTATACTAATCTTAAACGTCAAAAATATTTTTATTAATCAGCACAGATTTACTCACTGAGAATTTATGTTAGGAAAGAGCCCATGACTATGATCAACTTACGTGTTTTTGCTAAAGAAACTGAAGGTTACTGAGACAAGAACTTTTATACATGTTAATTATATGTCCTACAAAGCTCATCTTATGTTTATACCTTCCCTTGGTGGATTTGTAGTACTTACAGTTATGGCTTCCTATTCCCAAATAGTTACAACCTCAAGATCATCTTCAGGATACATAAATTCCTCAATATCTACACTTTGCTACTCTCTGCATTTACATTCTGTTTGGAAAGAATTTCATCTTTTCTAGTATGCCATGCTGGTTTCTCTCCAAGGAATTTTGCTTGAACAGTCTTTCATGGATTGGTGTCATTTTAATAAAATTAAAGCATCTTTTAAAAAATGTGATTGTATATGTGTGTTTGTATGCGCGCGCACACACACACACACACACACACATGTGAGCATTCAGTGCCTGAGCAATCTAGAAAAGAGTATCTAGAATTTCAGGTAGTTGTGATCTGCCCCATATGGGTGCTGAGAACTGAATGCTGTTCCTCTGCGAGAGCAGAATGTACTTGTAGATGCAGAGCCATCTCTCCAGTCTCTTGGATCATCTTCCTGAATTTCAGTCTCCTTGAGCATCCTGCCAGGTTCTGCTGAATTCTTCGACATCTCCCAAGACTCAGATCAAATGTTAACTGTTTCTGGGATAACTTCTCATATCATCTTTTCAAACGCCATCCTGTGCATTTCTCCTCCATAAACCATTGACTCTAACTGTTTTTTTTTGCACATTACTGTGACTTCTTTAAAGCTATGAGCTTCCTAAGGCAGGTAGAAGCTGAATTCTTGTGTGGGCCCTCACTTCTAATGTGGCTTTGATTTGTGCTTTTGAATGATTAATCATTGGAACCAACAAGTGGAAAGTCTTTGAGCTGTTCTTTGACGCAGCCCTTGAGTGAAGCCTGCATGATATTCTCTCCCATCTTTTCCATTTTGTTAATTCAATATAGACTCTGTAAAGTTGGAGGTTGTAGACCATGTGAATTCAGTGACTTTGAGTAAGAGAAAGTTTATACTGTTTTAAGGATTGCTTTCCACACCTTTAATAGAGGGGTCAGCTAACTTTAAAGTGTGCCTTCCTGCCCTAGTAGGCCTTTCAAACTTCTGTGGCTTTCCAAGACCCAGAAGTGCAAATTCGATGAAAAATGAATTATTAATATCTGACTCTCACAGCAATAGAATATTTTGGCTCAAAGACTCATATTTCTTCCATGTTTTAAAACATTTTTTTTTTATTAATAAAAACTCCTGACCCTTTAGTAAGGTGTCTTTTTTTTTTTTTTTGAATCACAAATTTGCTGACATTAATAAATGGGATACTGGTACTTTTAATGAGTATGGGAGTGTTGTTGGGAAGTTTATGGGTTGATTACAATCAAAACTACATGTCAAGGGTGACAGACAAATGTACAAATGCAATTAAACACTTCCCATGTAGCACAGGGAATTCTGGGGTAAATGTAAATACTGCCGTATTTATTTTCCCTGCAAGTGATGCACATTGTTCATCTCAGAGCAGAGAGGACTTATCAGACAGTACAGAGGTTCTCTGGTTACACATTTCTATTCTCCAAAATACATTTCCAGAATGATCCCCATAATTACACTATTTACTTTCAGTTTACATTACACCTCAATCATGGTTTGTGGTATAGTTGATGACGTATTCAGAAAAATCTGAGTCCTCATCTTAAATCTGAAATCAGTTAAAATGTGCTAGCTAACATGAAAGAGGATGTATGTAGTAGTTATTCTAATGGTCCTGCGCTTAAATGTTGGAAACGTTTTATCCTTGATTTCATCAAGGCCAATCCCATAAGCTCATCTTGGAGCATCCAACAACACGGGGTCAAAAATCTGAGAAGCAAGCAGAATTTATCTACCGGTGTGTTTCAGGTTTTTGGTCAAGTTTATCTGAAGTATGAATGGCAGTAGTTATATCAGTGCATGTGCGTGTGTGTGTGTGTGTGTGCTTGCACATGCTCATGGGTATGTGTGTGGAGGCAAAAGGTCACGTGTCTTCCTTGACCTTCCTTCTTATGTTTCAGTCAAGGTTTCTCACTGATTCAGCCATGCTGACTGGCCAGTAAGCCCAAGGATCTTGATATTTGCACTTCAGCAGAACTGAGATGGCAGATGTGTGCAACCACTCCAAATTTTCACATGACTCATGGGATCTATATTTAGGTCCTCATGCTGGCACGACAAGTATTTTACCCACTGAGCCATTTCTTTGGTCTTGTGGTTACTTTTCAAAAATCAATTTATTCATTTACATTTCAAATGATATCCCCCTTCTTTGTTACCACTCCATAGACCCCTCAGCCCATCCCCCTCTCTTCCCTCTCCCACTCCCCTTTCCCTCTATGAGGGTGCTCCTTTACCTACTCACCCATTCATGACTCACTGATCTAGCATCCCCCTATGCTAGGGCATTGAGCCTCCACAGGGACAAGGTCCTTTCCTCCCATTGATGCCTGACAAGGCCATCCTCTGCTATATACATAGTTAGAGCCATGGGTCCCTCCATGTATCCACTTTGCTTGGTGGTTAAGTCCCTGGGAGCTCTGTGTGGTCCAGTTACTTGATATTGTTCTTCCTATGGGGTTGCAATCCCCTTCAGCTCCTTCAGTTCTTCCCCTAGCTCTTCTATTGGTGCCCCGAAGCTCAGTCCAATTGTAAGCTGGTGAGTATCAGCATCTGTATTGGTCAGATGCTGGTAGAATATCTTAGGGAACAGCCATGCCAGGTTCCTATCAACAAATGCTTCTTGGAATCAGCAGTAGTGCTATGGTGTGGTGTCTGCAGATGGGATGGATCCCTAGGTGGGGTGGTCTTTGTTCTAGTTTTTGTTCCTGTCTTTCCTTTGGACAGGAACATTTCTGGGTTAAAAATTTCTTCAGTCAGCAGGGCAGTGGTGGCGCACGCCTTTAATCCCAGCACTTGGGAGGCAGAGGCAGGCGGATTTCTGAGTTCTGAGTTCGAGGCCAGCCTGGTCTACAGCGTGAGTTCCAGGACAGCCAGGTCTACACAGAGAAACCCTGTCTCAAAAAACTAAAAAAAAAAAAAAAAAATTCTTCAGTCTAGTGGTTGTATGTTTTGTTTGTTTGTTTTTTTAAATTGGGCAATAAATCATTAGTGCTACTCCAATGACCTTGTATCACGGTTATTTATCAGACATCCTCTCTGAAATTTATTTTAATCTAGAAATGAAGAAAACAGTTTCCCAAATTGTTGATCAAAAAAAAAAAAAAAAAAAAAAAAAAAAAAAAAAAAAAAAAAAAAAAACAAATACAATGCCCCAACCTAAAATGTCCAGTGTTATTCTGATGATGATTTAAAACATGACCTATATTTTACCACATAGGAAACCTCCATACTTTGAAATTGTAGTATTGGTTCCAAAAGGGTAAACAACTAAAAACCTCTCCTGGATCTTTGAGCAGGAGCTTTTCATAGACAGTGTTTCTGATTGTCTTAATGGGACTGCCATTCCCAGGAGCTTCACAATGTCCTGAGAGAATGTCTGTCATCCAGGGTTTTGTGGGACATCTCCTCTCTGGGCTTTACCTTTATATGAGCAACATGGTTTCCGAGACGTTGCAGGCTACCACCAGTTAAATATGTTCCCTCACAGTTTGCTAAATTTAGTCTCCTATTCCTATCCGGTCAGTTTATGCAATGACTTTAGATAAAAAATGACACTCCAAAAATACTTTATCAATATCAATTGAAACAGGTTGTTTTCTCAACAAAATACTAGGCACTAATGAATAAGTATAAATTATGTATCATGACCTCGGGTTTAAATATATACTTTCTATGGAGAATCCCATGCCCTGAAACACATGCATGTTACCTTGGAGATGGAGACATATGATTAGAGCCTTCTCTTCACTTAGTGACATATTCTCTTCTGCATATATTAACATGAACTAGTTTGTTAAATTTAGTCATACTCTCTCTCTGACATTTTCACATTCAACCTGTTTTGCATGCCTTCTGTATGACAGTCAGAATATTGGATGACTTTATATAAAATTTTCCAGATGGTGTGAAGAGGAAATAATTATCTTTACAGATGAGAAAACTGAAGCTTACAATGTTAAAGTAATTTAGCTACTATCATTAGGCTAGTTTGCTTATTTTTCTTGATGTTTACACCAAGGTCCCACCCAAAAGACCTAAAGACACAAGCACAGAGTGATATGAGTTACTTGGGGGCAAAAAAATGTTTAGAGAGTGAAGCTCAGATTGAAAGTACCAGGCATGACAACTCTGGAAGGTACCAAAAGGTAGACTCTTGGTTAAGGTAGCCAGCAGGGATTCATTCTGCCTCAGCCTTACCCACAGCTTGCTACTGGTAATCTCTAGAATTCCCCGGTATAAGGATGGCTGAATTACCTCAGTGAAAATACAGGCAATACTGGGCAATGATACAAAGGAAAGAAGTCAGATTCTGCACATTCCTGTCACCTCATTTCCCAAATACATGTCATTAAGCAAGTTAATAATTTTAATAAGTCTAACTGTTGTAGTTAAACCATTTATGATATTTTCCTCTTTTTAGATTAAATTACTAAATAAACAATATTTATTGGAACTGGTGTCATTAAGTAAATTCTCATTAAGTGCTACTTTTCTTTCTAAATTTACTCACTTGCCTTCACTTTTTCTGTCAACCAAGAAGATCATGCTTAAGACGTCTTACTCAGGCTCTTCCATAGAATGAACTTGCACCTCACAATAGACAAACAACTGCATGTAGTTCTTTTACTTAAAGCCAAATCAATACAGACATCAGCATAAAGCATCCTGGACATCATGAAGGATAGGAGGATGGAGAAGACCTTTGTGGTCAGGGCTGTGAGATCCAAATCTGCATTGCAAATCTCTTCCTTTTGTTTGATGACATTTCTTAGCAAAGGACATGGCTGATTCACCTAGTCTCAAAAACAATAGTTTTAGTGTTTCCTGCTACTTTAAAAAAATCTATCTAATATTTATTAATACGTGTGTCTCTGTGTGTGAACACACATGTGTAAGTGCCCATGGGAGCCAGAAAAGGGCATCAGGTCTCATGAAACTGAAGTTAAAGGTAGTTGTGAGTCCCCGATGTGGGCACTAATAACCAACCTCAGGTTCTCTACAAGAGCAGCAGGTGCTCTCAACCACTAGCCATCTCCCCAATCCTCATCATGGTTGTCATCTTCAACACGTCTCATATCTTAGCCAAAAATCTCTTGAGGTAGGTCCTCTGCGCCTGCATTTCCCCCACACTCCTTTCATCATACGTTCAGCTCCGTTCATCTCAGTTGCCCATTTATTTGTCTACTGGGTACTGTTAGTAAGTATAAGAACTTTCTGAGACCTAACAGAAGCTGTTCTGAGTCCAGCTCTCTGCCTGTTTTGTTTCCTTAGCTCTTGGTTTGTTTTTTTTAACTCCTATTGATACAGCTTTCTTTATCCATCAGCACTTACCCAGACTCATATCACACAATCCTTAGAAGACATCCACAAACGATGGTTGTTTTATGTTTAAAACTCATGATGAAAGGGGAGCTTTCAACTTTCCATTCACTGATTTACTGGCTAGTCTTTGACGTCTCCAAAAACAATAAAAGTTAAAGAGATTTTGCTAATCTCTCTCTCTCTCTCTCTCTCTCTCTCTCTCTCTCTCTCTCTCTCTGTGTGTGTGTGTGTGTGTGTGTGTGTGTGTGTGTGTGTGTGTTTGTGTTGGCATCCCTGTGGACAGAGATTGAAAGTCAGTGTCAAGAGTTTTCTTCCATTGCTTCTGACTGACTTAATCTTTTAAGACAAGGTCTTTTGTTGAAACTGGAACTCACAGATTCAGCAAGCCTAGCTAACCTGCAGTTCTTAGGGCTCTTCCTTTCTTAGCCTTCCAGGTGTGTGTTCTGCCCAGTTTTTTGCCAGGCTGTTGGGAGTCTAAACGCAGGTCTTTATCCTTGTGTAAAAAGTACTTTACCCACCAAAGTGGCTTCCCAAGCCCGGGCTAATTTCTGCCCTGTTATTTGGTTTCATTCATACCACGAGTCACTCTGTGCCAATATCTCTAATCCATTCGTCCTTCTCAATCTCTATCAACTTCCCAGACTAAGTCACATTCATCTCATTCTTGTGCTTCCCTGCAAGTCTCTCCTAATGTATCTCCTCAGGCTGCTTTGGTTTCTGCTGGTGCTGTGTATGTGAAGATTCCAGAACAAACTTGTAAAAGGCAAATGAGTCATGTCATTTTCTTTCTTCAATAGCTTTGCTCCCATGAAAAATAAATCTCTTCAGCATGGCCCATCAGACTGGAAGGACTGTCTTCATTCCTTCCACCTTGACATTTCTGTTCTTGTATCATGTGTCTTCCTTTTGTTCCAGTTCTTTTTCTAATCAAGGCCTTAACCATCTGATAGGATATGGTGGTGCATGACTGTAATACCTGCACTCAAAAGGCAGAAGCAAGGGTGTTCTGTCCTTATCTAAGCACAGAACTGTCTTGTTCCTGACTTTCCTACAAGTGATTTTCATGCACAAACCCCACTTTGATTCCTCTCAGGCAGGGAGGAGAATACATTTTGCTGCTATTAACCTTTTCTTTCCTTGCTTCTTCCTTGTCCTCTGTTCACACTCTCCACTGACATAAGCCATACTAGAGACAGTGCCTAACTTTCCAGCACTCTGTGTAAAGCCAGTGAGCATCTGTCTTTGGTATGCAAGCATTCCTATTTTAACATCTAGCAAACATCTGTCAAATGGAAAATGAAAATGTAAACTACACAGAGCCTTGCATTTACTCCTATAATAAATCTAGCAAAGTCTTATAAGTGGGGTAACTTGTTGGATCACTGTCTGTCCTTCCCAATGGTGTTGCTATAATCCCTGCTACTCTTAACCCACACTCAAATTACTACTCTATCATTTGTTACTTGAGCCAAGGTTGTCTTCAAATCCTTATGGCTTGTGAATCTAATAATAATTTCAAATACAAGACTATCCTGATGTGTGATAGATTTTCGTGTCTTCATATAGTTAAAAAAATATGAGTTGAGGAACCTGGTGCAGCAAGCATACTACATTACAAATAACTTTTACAATTGTTTGTGTGTGTGAGTGTGTGTGTGTGTGTGTGTGTGTGTGTGTGTGTTTGTAATCTGTGTGTGTTCACATGTACATACATATGGAGGCTTGAAGTTGATGCTGGGTATTTTCTATTTCTCTCCACTTTATTGAAGGAGGCAATGTCTCTTGCTAAACTTGGAGCTTGCCCATTTTGACTCCTCTATCAAGCCAGTTTCCCTGAAGGAATTCTCTATATCTGTCCAAGTTTTCTGTGGGTTCTGAGCCTCTAAACTCTGGTCATCATGTTTACATGGAAAGTACTTTATCTACTTAGCCATGTTCCAAGCCACCATCCTACAGCTTACAAATAATTATTTCTTTACATTTTCATGACCATCTAGTCATCTCCCATGTCCTTCCCCACACATGATCCTGAGTCCTCCATTCCTCTCCCTATCCTTCTCTCAGTTCCCTCCCTCCATCTGTCTCTTATTACTATTTTATTCTCCCTTCCAAGTGAGACTCAAGCTTCCTCACTTGGGCCTTCCTTCTTGTTTACCTTCTTTGGGTCTATGGAGTATAGCATGGTACTTGTATTTTATGGCTAATATCCACTTATAACTGAGTACATAGTAATGCATGTCCTTTAGGGACTGAGCTACCTCACTCAGGAGGATATTCTCAAGTTCCATCTATTTGCCTGGGTAATTCATAATGCCTTTGTTTTTAATAGCTGAATAGCATTACAACTGACAAGGATTAGAAGGTGGGTGGCCTCTCCAGGGCCAGAGAGAGACCTGGGATATAGGAGGAGCTCAAGAATAAAATAGAGGTGACATTATCTGTGACTCACAACACTGGGGATATGGAACCTGATGTGGCCACCTCCCCTAGTCAGGCAGGAACCCCAGTGGAGCAATAAAGACACCAACACACCCACAAAACTTTCCACCCCAAATTTATCCTGTCTACAAGAAATGCAAGCAGAGACTAAGGGAATGGTCAATCAAAGCTGGCCCATCTTGAGAAGAATCCCATGGGCAAGCACCAGTCTCTGGCATGATTAACGATACTCTGTTGTGCTTGCAGTCAGGAGCATGTTGTCTTCTGAGAGGCCCCACCCAGACAGATAGAGACACCCACAGCCAAATAGTGAATGGAGCTTGAGGACTCTTATAGAAGAATAGGAGGAAGGATTGGGCCTCCCAAAGGGTATCAGAACTCCACATGAAGATCAACAGAGTCAACTAACCTGGAGCCTTGGGACTCTCAGAGTCTGAACTACCAACCAAAGAACATACATGGGCTAGACCTAGGCCTCCTCTCACACATGTAGCAGATGTGCAGCTTGGTCTTCATGTGGGTCTTGGACAACTGAAATTGAGCTATCTCAAAAGCTGTTTCCTGTATGTTGGATATGTAGTTCTAGCTGGGCTGCCTTCTTGCCTCAGTGTGAGAGGAAGTGACTAGCCTCACAGAGACTTGAAATATCAGGTGAAGGGATACATGGGGGAAGGGGTGGGAGGAAGCACCTGCTCAGAAGAAGATAAAAGGAGATGGAGAAGGATTGTGGGAAGGGTGGCCAGGAGTGCAGAAGTGAGTGGGATGTAACAGGAATAAGTAAAAAAATTAAAATTGTATTGAAAACTAATTCTTTCTTTTATTTTTGAGGTTATAATTCTATCATTTCTCACTTCCCTTTTCTTTCAGTGAAAACTCCCTCATACCTCTCCTTACATTTTTTAAAAAAGATTCATAATACCTTTTTCATTAGTTTTGGGAAGAGCACTCCAATGGCTATCAATTCCAAATGGTCATTTCTAAAAGTGTGTGTGTGTGTGTGTGTGTGTGTGTGTGCGTGCGTGCGTGTGTGTGTGTGCCCCAGCCTGAAACTTTTAAGGAAAGTTTCTCTTATTCCCTGTGATGAGCTGTTAAGATTTTGTGGATATCTTTTCCTTGGACTTTGTAGTCATATTGTTACCTGGGTTTCTTCTCAGTGCCTAATAGGAAGCAAATACTTAGAAAGACATAGGCCTCATATGTCATCTTGGAGAAAGCAGTAAGATATTCTAGGCAAATGACTGGAGGAAAGAGAGAAACTCATCTTCATAGACATCCCAGCATGTAGAGATTCTGCTATCCTCTGGATGGAACATCAGACGCAGACACAGTGTAGGATCCAAATCATAGCCTTGTCACCTTTCAGAGTACTCTAAATGATAATCTTCCGGCTGACCTGCATCCTGTTTATTGGTTTCTTCATTTTACAAGTAAGGCTCTGTTTAGCACTTACTTTTCTTTTTAATCGTCAGTGAGTAGGCTCCTCTTTAGTGTGTTCTTCGGTACTGGGTTATAGATCACGAATTGCGTTAGATGGCCGTATTGAGATGTCTTTATTTCTCCATTGATTTTAAAGTGATAGCTATAAAAATACACTATATAAGACAATATTTCATGATTTCTTGAGGCTGTTGCAATGAAATGCAAGCACCTCTGTTGGTGGTAGACTCTGAATTTCATCTGCTTTTTCCCCTCAAGTGACTTTCTGTGGCTCAGCTTGAATGTGTCATTCCATCACATTCTTCAACATCAGAAATACGTGTACCTTGCTCCATAGTGCCTGGCACATCTTAGGCACTAATTAAATGCTTGCTGAATGAGCCATGGTCAGGCTGTGTCCTGCTCCTGTGGATACAGGACACTTGCCTGTTTATATCTAGTTACAGCTCATGGTTGGATCATGTAGTGGGTTCCCAGAGCTTAGCCAGCAAACATTATTATCAACACTAACTTGAGCCATACTTGGAGGAATGGTATCTGCAATCTCACCACTTGAGAAGTGGAAACATTAGCATTAGTTTAATGACAGCTTTGCCTATATAGTGACTTTGGTAAAAGCTTGCATTGTGGCTCTCAAGAATAATCCACACAGCATAGAGTGTCCCATGAAAGATTTACCAGTGACTCTGCTTTCCAGAATTAAGTCTTGGCCACATTTTTTCTTTTACTTTGCTTCAACTTTTGAGCCTGGCTTCATAAATATGTATTAAAAGTAATTGCTGATAACAAGGAACTGTTAATTGTCAGTAAGTTAAACAATTACTCAACATTTAAAATTATTTTATCAAGCAAAAATCAGCCAATAATTTGAAAGAACAAAGGTAGTGTTGTATTTACTTAAACAACAACTGCAGTGATATTCATTCTGTAAGTTTTTGGAAAATGTTGAAGACTTTGAAACATTATTAGGGAAAAAATGTTTTCATCCTTTCTTTGTCAAATATAAATTTGAGATATTTTATTTTCCTAGGTAGCAGAAAATCTCTTTTTGCCATCTATTATTTAATTAAATGTAAATTTAAAGAACCTAGCATGGTAGCCAGGCCCACAATCCTGGTACTCAGGAGACTGAGGTAGAAGGATCTTGAGTTTGAGACCAGCTTGATCTGTGTGATGAGACTCTGTCTTAAGCATATACCATTTTAATATTGAATTTCATAACCTGGTTTCTACATTCTTCAATTACCTTTGGATATAATTCATGAGATTTTTTTTATTATAGTAGACCCCAAATCAATAAGTAAATCCCATAGGATTGCCATGCTTATATGAGGTGATTTTGAAGATGGTATGGATTAATTAATGCCTTCGTAAACATCAAGTGCCTATAAGGTTAGTTAAAGCTAATAATGGTCACTAAATACTAACATTATAGTTTTTACAGAGAAAATTGTTAAAGCACAAGAAAGTGATTGTAAAGAAATGCCACCATGATTAATACAAACTTCTTTTCACTACCCCTCTGGTATGGTCTTCTTATTTATATCCATGATAAATATTCTGCATACATTTTCTCTGTTATATCAAACATCCAAAGGTTTTTGGAGAGGTTGGTAAAGAGGTACAAGAAAAAAAATGTTATGGAGAATATATTCATTCATGTGTTCTTATTTAGTTTTCCCAAAAGTTGTACAATATCTAACAAAATAATTTACCTCTTACAACTGAATTAAGAGAGTAGTGGGAGTGAGGCAGCCATGTGATGCCTTTGTACAGAGAAATAATAATGCTTGCTTTTCAACTTGAATTTAGGAGGCAAGCACCCACTACTCTATTTACAAGATGCTCTTGATTGCCTATGTTTTTGTTTATGTTGATTGTTTATATTCAATAAAATGTGCTAGGAAGCAAGAATTTTAAGTCATGTGAAACAGACACCC
>JANHMN010000008.1:72838791-72863791 GCA_030674055.1 Rhabdomys pumilio | reverse complement strand
TACATTATTAGAACTCTGCAACTTCCATGTGCATGTGGGGCATACAAAAGCATACCCACATCCACATGTGTATACATGATCCAAATAATTTATGTCCAGGAACAAGAAAGAGAAGAATCTAGGGGATTTGTAGAAAAGGTAACATCTGAACTTAATCAAGATAAATGATTTCCCCATTTGCCAGCCAATAGGTCTTCAGCATAGTGGTTCAGAGAACATTTATTTGGTCTTCCTTGTCAGCTTGAGTAGAATAATGGATCTTAAGGAGGAGTGGCTAGAAAGAGTGATGGTGAAAAAGTAAAAGGAGTCAGTCAAGGAAAGATCTCATGTGTCAATAAATCAGAGGATCTCAGTACATGTTTATAAAGGTGTTAAACATCTAAGCAAATAAAGGTAGGATTTTTCTAAATAGACTATGGTTTTGAGAATTGGAAGAACAAAAAGTTGAAGCAGGAACCAAACTGACAGGCTCAAAAATGGAGAAAGCTGAAATATTAAAGCACAGAGCAGTATTTTTGAGACATATTAAAGAAAATAGGCTGGCTGATGGGATAGAAACCAATCCTTGATAATTCTAGGCATTCTTGCTTAGAGATTGACCACATGGTAGAGAAAGGCAGAAATTACAGAAGGAGGAACTGTTAGAGGGAACGATTTATTTCACTCCTGGTCTGAGGAGGCACATTCCATACTGGTGGAGAGGGCATGGCAGCTGGACCACCTTGATGGATGCTTGAGGCAAGATCTATATACATCTTGATAGATCAGGAATCAGAGAACTTAAGCAAGAGCCAGAGTAAATATCATATCCAACATCTACTCCATGACTCTCTTTGTTTGTTGGATGAGGGTTGTGAATCTTTAACAAACAGTCTTCCCTGGATGGTGCCACTGACTTAGAAACAAGTTTTCAAACATATAAGACTATGGAGGACATTTCCTATGCAAATCATAATACATGGAGATGCCATCTGTAATGGAATGGGCCTGGACTTATCTTTCTCATGGTAGAAGCCAAGTGAGCCTGAGTGACCAGGTAGAATATTTCTGCAGAAATGGGACATTTGGGCTGTGATGTGCATAGACAGCAAGAACAAGCAGTGGGTATAGAGAATAAGAAAATACAAACAAAAAAGGAAAGGCAGCATTTGACAAGTGTCTCTGGTGGGAAAGAATTCATTTAGTTTGAAGAATTACAAAAACAAACAAACAAACAAACAAACAAACCACTATGTTTCCACTATGAGTGATGGGTGATTCACTATGAATGAGGGTGAGAGTAGCTAGTACTCTGATCTCACGGGACCTTGTCAACAAATATAAGAAATTTATTAATTATTCAGAAGATAGTGCAAGGCCATTGAAAAGCAGTATTATCAAATCTTAGTTAACTATCGCTCCTGTTGTCATGCATAGAATGGTTTAGAGGGAATCAGTACAAACAGCAAAGTAGGGTTACAGGGTATAGGGATGAGATATGAAAGATCTGTATTTTAGCATGAGTTTGCATCAATTTTAAAGACAGAAATGAATGGAAAGACATTTAAAGAGAAATGAACCTGGAAGCTACAGGATATCACTGATAGACTAATGGGGAAAAGTGGAAGGCAGAGGAAGTGATGCTGACCCTTGAATTTCAACCATTAATTGAGGTAAGTACCATTGAATGAGGCAGGGTATAAGTTGGAATGGAACTCAGGTAAGTTGCTGATGGTTTGGTGCACAGGGGCAGCTGATTAATGATATATGTCTGTATCTTTCTTGGGTGGCAGAAAGCAAATGCCTGCTTCCCTTCCAAGGATGAGTTGAGAAAGGCAGGTTTCAACTGAAAAAGAGGGAAGAAGAAGTAGTAGGAGGAGGAAGAGGAAGAGGAGGAAGAAGAAGAGAAGGAGAAAGAGAAAGAGGAGGAGGAGGAAGAGGAGGAGGAGGAGGAGATAATTATGAAAGTATTAACAGGTCAATATCAGAAGGCTATATAGACTTGTGAATGCTTTCCAGCATTGGTCTATTTGATTAAGTACTCTGAGTATCACTCAAGTGATTGACTGACCAGACTGACTGGTTTGAGGTCTTCAGGAAAAGTGGAAGACATCCTGACTGTGGGCAGGAAGACAGAATGACAATAACAGAGAGAGGAGTTGAGCCAGAGAGAAAGAAAATTAATTCAAGAAATAGGAAATTACTGAGGAAAAGGACAAAAAAGACTCTGGGTAGTCCTTCCAAAAACAGGTTTCTTTCAACATTCCCATCTCAGTGTTAAAGGGTCTGGGGACACTAAACTGTTGAGAAGGAAAAGGAAAGATACAAAAGGACTCAGATTCCTATTCCTAGTGTGGGTGATGGCAACCAAGTTTTCCAAAGACCAGTCAATGGGGCACAAGACAACAATTATTTCTCTTACTGCCCAAGTTCTCTGTTGCACACATGACCTTTAGATGCTTTTCACTATCTTCATGGAGCCTCTCCCACACCTGAACTTCTAGGATAGAGAGGGCCGATTTTGACAAAAACCTTAGGGAATAGGTAAATGTGCTATAGTCCCAAACTCAAAGATACACCATCATCTCTGGAAGAGTTTTACTGTCTTGAATCTCATGTTGGTCTCCCCTTGATCCTTAGCTAAAAGACCCTTACTGCAAAGTGACAGAATATGCTGGTGAATTCTCTAGAGGAAAACACATCTTGTTACTTGCCTCGAAAAAATATGCAACTCTCTGTATACAAACTTAGAGATTTACCCTCTGTGTTTTAACGCAAACAGGGGGGAATACCCTTTAGCCCCTGAAGAGCGAACTTCTGTCAAGTGAACAGGTTTTATTTTAACTGCTGACCAATTTGAATGTTCTCACAAATGCCAGAGCAAAACATCAGTACATCTGACCATCAAACACTGTAATTAGCAGGTCTGGCTTAAAGCTTCCATCAATATAATTAACAAAGCTCAGTCAACTTTCATGATATGTTTTATCTGTTTCATTTAGGAGATGGAACTCTGACATCCTGAATGTCTTCTGTAAACAAATGTAAGTGCCATGGCCCCTGAGGGAAGATGGGGAAAGGCTGCATTTCTAAGCCTCTTTTGCAGTAAGCTTGATTTTCATGCTTATGGCATAATATGAAACTAACATTGTAGAGCACCACATGTAATGAATAATGTAAAGTAGACACTCAATAAATATCCTCTAACCTCCTCCTCTTTCCCCATTCTACGGAATATATATACACACATACTGAATTTGCTAGTGTCTCAGCCCATTTCTTTAGATTAGCCTGCTTCAGAAATGTGTATGGCTAAGATATTATGATGCTAACTAGTATCTATATTATAGTGATAAATGATAACATGCATATGTATACACACATGCATAAACACGTAAGCATGGGCTAACCAGAGCTCATATTTCTTCATTACAGCCCTGAGTTCCAAAATGGAGAACTATAGTATAAATGTATGACAATATTCCATTGCTTATAGTTTTTGCTTCCACTTTGTTATCTATTTATTGAAGTTCTTTACTGAACACATTGAAAAACCAGAAGGCATGGTGGAGAGATTCCTACTTGTCTTCTCATGGTTTTCTTATGTGTTTGTATTATGTGACTTAGATTTGTGAACTTTTTAATGTTATTATATTCCTTTTATGAGTAGCATATGGTTAAAAAATCTTTAACTGGACCATAACTTATCTCTTCATTCTAAAAGAAACTAAGATTAGAGTTCATCTGCAAACAAACCCCGTCTGTAATGCTATGTTCTGTTTAAGAATGTGTCTATCAATTTATTGAATTTCTATTTCTTCTACTTTAGTGAAAAATTTTCTTTCACTCATCTTTGTAAATCTCTGTTTTTCAAAAGTGATAATGTCTAAGATACTTAACAGTGATGGTGGTTGTGGTGTTGTCAGAAGAATGTAAATTAGAATCATCTGGGAGATAGGTCTCAGGCAATGTCCATCTCTATTATCTTTACTGTATTAATTGAGGTGGTAAGACCAACTTATGATGGTGGTACCATTCTGTAATCAGAGGATCCTTGAATAATAGGGGAGAAAGCTAGATTGCATTCTGTTTCTTGACTAAAAATTCAATGTGACCAACTCTCTCAAAATTCTGTTACTGTTATTTCCACACTACAATGAATTGTAACAGGAGATCATGAGCTCACTAAACCCATTCTTCCTTATGTTGTTTTTGTGAGGATATTTGATCACAGTAAGGAGAAAAGAAACTAATGTAATGATGGATAAAAGAAACATGGCTTTAACATGATGGGCGGGAATAAAAGTATTTCCAGGGCAAAAAAACCTAACACGGTTAAGCTATATATGCCATTCTTGAAGCTTGACCAAAATAGAAATATTGACATCAGGTCATTGGTAATTTTATCAGCAATATCTGTTGCACCAGCACTCAGCCGGACAGCATTCTTTAAATTCATAATCTTGCTATGAAAAGTTAAAACACTTAGAGAGGTGTTAGAATTATACCAAATGCACTGCATGTGTCTTTAAACTTTTTCCTAATTATAATGACTACAACTGTAAATTTTAGAAATAACATGAATCCAGTGCTATTTGACATGACACTTGAGATGGCTCCTTACTCTTAAAATCTGAACCTCCTTCCAATAACGTGAATAAGATAAAGTACATCAACCCGCTCTTCCAAATGCTTACCTAAATCCTCTTGTATATTCAACACATTAGTAACATTTTTTTTTGCTAAATAATTAGCAAAAGTAGCTGTCTTAACTTCTTGTGTCAAAGCAATTGCAGAAGCAGTGGTGCTAGCAATTAATGTAATTAAAACTGTTATACCAGCAATAATCAAGCTCACTACTCTCTTGCCTCTGCTTAAATCCTGACTCACTTCCCGTATTTACAAGCATTTTTCAGAAGACCAAGGTTCTGTGATACTCAGGGTAATAAAACAAACACTGGTTGATAGACCTTTGTAACATTTTGGCAACCAAAGTACATGGCTTGAACCTGAAAATGGACCCCCAGACAGTGTTAATAAATTAACAGGCTGGCAAGCCAAGGACAAATAAGATTCTGCAAAGAGTCTTACCAACCTAAGACAGAAGTGCATTGCATTTGATAATGCATATTCCACAATGTGTAAGAATGGCTTCCTTGTCAGAATGACCTAAGACAGTTTCAGTTTTGTTTATAAAATAAAAAAGGGGGAGAGGTGGAGAGCCTTGTCAAGAATCTGACATGGGCCAAGGAAAAGGAAGTGAGCTTCAGGCAGGAATCTGACATTAGGTTAGAACAAAGAAGTAATTTCAGGCAGGAATCTAAATTTTAGGCTAGAACAAGGAAGTAGGCTTCAGACATGAAAATGACTTTGGACTAGGATAGGGAATTTGTCTCAGATATTTTGGTCATCCTGATAAGCCCTTAGAAACAGTGATCACAGGGGTGTTCATGGAATTTTGTTTATTGCCTTTCTTGTTCTTTGACTATTTGTCTTTATTGTCTTGCTTGTTTCTTGACTATATTCATCTATTGCATTGCTAGTTCCTCAACCTAGAACTGACCTTAATACTTCCATGTAATTAAAATGGTATAAAAGTACAAAGGAGGAGGGGTGATGGGATATGGGCTTTCTCGGGAGGGGAAAGGGGATGGCATCTGAAATGGAAATAAATAAATTATCCAATTTTTAAAAAAGAAAGAAACATGGCAAATGTAGAAAGATAATTTCTTACTGATTAAAATAAGAGTGAAACAACTTGGCTCAATAGAGCTACTTAGTGAATACTGTTTCATTTTAATGATGCCTTACTTATGTATCTCAAAATCTCAAAATAGGTTAATGGGTACTAACTATTGTAGTTGTATTTCATTTGAGTATATTTTGGGAATCAAATGGATGCCAGGAATCCTGGGTAATTTTGAATTTTTATATGTTATAATGACATTTATTTTTTAATCATACAGACATATTAATTTATTCGTAGGCTGTATAAATTTATTTTTGTAATTTAGCTTAGTGGGTAAACTTGTCTGCACCTTAATTAGACAGATTTCTTCCATCTGTGGCTTCACTTTGTGTGTGTTTTGTCAACTGCAACAAGGCATGGTCTGCAGGTTTAAAGTACAAGTGGAATAGTTATCAGAACAGACATTTCTTCTGGAGCTATCTTGCTTAAGATACAGACACATCTCTTTGTCACAGTATCTACCCTGTATATACTATCTGCACATTAGTCTTTTTCTTTTATCATGGCATTTTATCATGGCTGTCTTTTCACCTAGTAACAATTTAGATACTCAAAAGGGAAGTAAAAAGTAACTGTTTTCTTTTATGGAAAAACTGGAAGCTCTTGGTAAGAAATAAAAATTATTGTGTTGAGGCAAAGATTCATAACAATAGTGAAATAAATAGCAATTATTTGAGAGAAAGGAACACTGTACTTTCCTTGATGTCCTTCAATTTTAACATAGTCTACAAAGGCTCTATCTCTCAGGAGATAAATTGTTGACAATTGTACATCCAGTCTCTTTACTTCTTTTTTCTCCCTGCTTCCTCTATGTCTCTCTTTGTTCCTCCCTTCCTCCCATCCTCTCATTTTGTCTCTCTTTCATCCCTCTCCTGTCTCCACCCTTTCATCCCTTTTTCTTTTGTTTGTATTTCCAGATGTATCTAGTGTATCCCAACCTTGTTGAAGGTCCTGAGAGTACAGAAACTATGTGATTTAATCTAGTAGAAAAGCATGCATAGCCTCGTAATATTTCTATGTTTTTTAGGAGCATAAATAATCTATCCATAGAAATAAATGAAGACATGGAATACTTTCAGGTTTTGATAAGAACCATGAAGAAAACTGGGCATCCTGGATCATTTCTATAATTGTAACACTTAGAAAGACTGTCATAAATTTTAGGCCTGCTTGGGGTACTGGGTTGAAGTAAACGAGCTACAATGTAAGACTTAATCACAAAAACAAGCAAACAAAAAGGTTTTGGAGATGAAGTCCTGCAGCTATGCCAGAGAAGGTCACACTCTCTAAGCTAAGGGGACAGACAGCTTTTGCACTACAGAACTTGAGGGATGGGGACATGAACAGATCTTGACCATATTTTATCTAACAGGCAGAAAACAGAGCTAAGAAGGAGCTAGGAAGCCAGGATGATGGCATTTTCAAGATGCTTTCAGATACTTAGTTTGCAAATAGATACATCATCATATTAATGATGTAACATATAAAGGTTTTCAGAAGGATAAGTAAAAGGCACCTGGGTTTGAAGCAGGATTATGATGTCTGTGTTTCTACGTTCTTCTACTATTTTCCTCTTTTTTAATGCAGATTTAGTGAACACTTACTATGCCAAGCATTCAATTTTATTTTAAGGAGAGAAAATCTGATTAAGACATTGTTCCTGGCACCAAGGAGTTCAGAATCTGTAGAATTCATATTTAGTGCCACATTCCTGATTTTAGATCTTTTGAAAGAGGAAAGAGAACACAAGATTTCTTTGCATGAAGTGACTTTGACCAATGTAGTCAGCTAAGTATAAATAAATAAAAGAAGCTACCTGGGTTTCTCTCATCCTGGGATTAATTGTTTCCTCACTTGATCAGGTCTCTGCTCAGATGTCCTTCTCTTCATGAGGGCTTCCTTCTACGATTTCCTTTGGCTATGCCCCCTGATTTCTGCTCATTGTCTTTCTGTTCTCAACATTTATGATATTACCAAATGCTGCATAGTTTACTTATTATGTGAGTGTGCATGTGTGCATGTGTGTGTGTGTGTGTGTGTGTGTGTGTGTGTGTGTGTATTTCTCCTACTCTAAAAAAAATTCCAAAAGACTAGAAAATTTGATCTGGATTGTTTATTTAGTCATTTCAAGTGTCTATAAAAGTAGATGTCCCACGTCAGATGTTCAGTGTATATTTACCATATAAATGAATATTAGCATAATATAGATATGAAATGTTCATTACTTTTCGATTGTTTATTTTTTTAAAAAAATCAACCAAACTAGTTATAATTAAAATACTTTCAACATACCTTTGTTTGTCCATATACCCATGGCAATTTTATTTTTCCTCTAAGTCTAGGTGACACATTTGCTATTTTAAAATAGAAAAAAAAACCCTCTGCAAGCAACAAATAAAGGCTAATTACTCAGCTACAACCTAAAAGCTACACAGATTAGTGTGCTGTAACTTTCTTTGATCTAAAGGCTAGACAAACAGCTTTCCTTTAAGCTTTCCTTAAAAACTGATGCATACTTCTGACACTCATTATGTGATACAATTTGTGAATAATCAATTAATAAATTTTCTATTTTTTTTTTTTTACTTTAAGAAAATAATGCAGTAGCTATCTTATATAGGAAGCTGTGGGTTGGGTCTGAAAGAATATTGCCTTCTTCTAATGTAATGATATTACTAGGTTTTAAATCTTATAAAAATAAAAGTGTTCTAGTGTTCAAAAAACCTAAAGGGAAGTTATACCAAAGTGTAGCCAGTTGCCTATTATACTTCATTTTCAGAAGTACTAGTTTGGAATCTTGAACTCTTTTACAGGCTAGGGAAGCCTGTAATAGTAATAGAACTGACTGTTACCTCCATGCAGAAGTTGCCGACATGATAATTAGAGTTTAAAAGGGGTGAAATTTCAGCCCTCAGGGCAACCATACTTACATAAAGTGATCATGCACAAATCAGAAACGAAAAGGCTGGCAGATGCAAAATTACATTCAGTGATCACAGACAATTGAATGGACCCTTAAGAACCAAAACTGGGAGGAGATCTCTTAAAACAAACCACTATAACCCGAACACAGTGGATCATTCCTTGATTACTTGATAATGATAACCAAGTGTACTGAGCATATCCATAAACAGAAAAAAAATAGCCAACGTGGTTTCATTTCTTGAGCTTTTACCAGTGGAGCTTCAGGGAAAATGTGTTATTAGAAATTTACTCCATAAATTTTTCTCATATTTTGATTGTCAAAATGCAATTGATAAAATTATATTTGGTAGATAAGTATTCAATTCATTTATATGGTAACATTTTGTGGAAATTACAGTAGGTGAAAGTGTGGGCCATCTCACTGGAGCCTAGTAGCATCAATTCTAGTATACCATTTCATGCTTGTATTATCTGGGGAAAATTCATTTCCATAAGTCTCATCCCCCTACTCTATAAATGAGTTCAGTAATTATAGTTTGTAAAACTCTTTCTTTTAAAGTATAAGACTTGCTTATGTTCCTTAATGTACTATCCGGTGTTTATTAAAAAAATCAATACTTATTAACTGTCATCTTTACTTTTAATAATTTCACCCATAGTTGCCCTAAAAAAAAAAGGTTCAAAAATGTTGTAATCATAGATGGTGAAGTATTTCAAAATTTCCTATCAGTTATCATAAGATTTTTAATTAGAGAGCAATCTTCTGAAAGGGTGTTATTTTTATTGTCACTGTTATTGCTGTTGGTACCATCCCATGGGTTACAGCAACAAGTTGTTTTGTTTTGTACAGCTTTGTTGGGAATAAGTTTCCAAGATGTTGAGGTTCAGAGGTAGCTTCCCATGCATCCAAGGCCTTCTGTTTATGTTTAGAACAAATCACCATCACCAACATCAACAACAACAACAAAGAAACCAAACAGAAAAATTTTAAGAAGTTAGTTTCGGTCCTGAGAAGGTCTGGTGCAGGTGGCCAGAGCTGCTGAGTGTTCAAGTTACAACAGTGTCTTATCACCAGAAGGCAACGTTTTGTAATAACCTTTCCATCCTGTAGCTCCTAGAAGCTTTCTGCTTCCTCTTTGGTCATGTACCCCGGGCCTTGAAGTGATGTCTAGTTTAGGGCTGAGCACCTGAGTGATCTTCTAAGATTTGATCACTCTAACAAAGTGATTCCTGGACCACAGCCTGTCTTTGGATTCTCACAATAATTAGATGCAATAGACCCAAGTCCCATCAAAGGGGCAGCTAGACAGCAATGTGGTGGGAATGTAGAGAACTGGAAGATGCTTTTTACTTCTGCATTTTGCTTCTATGCCAGAATATTAAATGACATTGACATGACTTCTTGGCTATATTGATTGTTTTCTAGACTAAATTATTCCCTTTCTTACTGATGTTCTTTCTGCAACAATTTTATTTTCAAAAACTGGAAATGTATATTTTCAAGTAGAATGTGATTTACAGTTAAATTTGTGGATCTTCTGAGATTGATTAGAACTTCTGCACAAACACACACACACACACACACACACACACACATACACACCCCTACCTCTGGGATATCAGAACCCAAAGTCTGTTGTGGACTATTTATAAACCAAAGTTTCTTACTAATTATATTTATATTTGATCACTGATTAAATCAAAATATATCTCCTATCAGGATGGTTATTGTTTCATACTAGTTCTAGTCATATGTTGTACCTTCTTAAATTAATACATAGGATCTCTGATAGAAGTAAATAGAGTTTAAAATTATATATCTACCTTACCATCAGTGTTTGTCCCTGAGATTATGAAAATCCGCTTCAACAATATTGACATAAAATTAATCTTTGTTTGGAGCTTCCAAGACTTATTAAAATATGATTTCTTTAGGTTCTTGAAAATTATGATTAACAAAAGAGGCCTCTATTAAAGCCTTGTCCAATATGAAAGTTTTCATTTAACTATGACATTCACTATTTACACAATACATTTGACTATAGAAAAAACTGATATTAAGACTATACATACACACATACATAATAACACACATACATAAACATGCATACACATACATATGTATATATATATATATATATATATATATATATATATATATATACATTCACATACAAATACACACATACACACATACATAGAAATACCTATGGATATGCCCATAAACAGACGCAAACACACACACAAATACATATACACAAAACCTATACATACATACAAATATTCACACATGCATAAGTACCATGCACATACGAATGCACACACATACATACATAAACTTAGACTTCACACATATTTAGTTATACAAATTAATAAAAGCTCACAGGAACACCTCAGCTACAGACTTACCAGTATAAAAGTGTCCAACAGTTAAATGTCCTGAGCTGGTTCCCTTGAGCAGCTACAGTAACCCACCTCCAGCTTTTGTGGAGGGCTGGAAGGCGTGGCTGCTTTGTTGTTTCTAAGTGCATTCTTCACATGGCTCCACACACTTGTTTCTTACTCTCACCTCATCAATAACATCTAGATTCTTTCTTCTTAAGTTGGGAAAGTATATCCCGATGTTCAAATAAGCAATACTATAATGCAATTAGCGTCTATCAAACCTCTTCCTGTACTCATATTATTCTATCCTCCCTGCACCCTGCTGTATATTTTTCTGATCTCATCATCAGTACTCAGGAAAAGTACATATATTAGCAGGTGTCATCACGGTCATCAGAAGGCTCATGGGAAAGCACAAGATTTGGGGAATGCTTCTATTTTTAGGTTAGGCATTACAAAACAGATATAGCAGATATTTTCCCATTTACAATGTTTCTTTCTGAGTAATATGCAGATGTCAGAAAACTATCTTTGAAACACAACATAGGGAAGAATCAACTGATATTTTTGCATTAATGGAAATCAGCTTGAGGCAAACACTTGTGGGTGACATACAGATCTATTGCAGGGAGGAAATGCCCTGAAGCAGACACAATGTGAAGGCCATGATGACTAAGAAATGGTGTACATGCTGGACTCTCCAACACCACATCAAGAGGAATCTCATCAAACAGACAAATGGCATACATGCTGGATTCTCCAACCCTACACCAAAATGAATATAATCACTTTCATCAAACAAAAACAAGTAACTTCCATATGTGTTTGTAAGAGGCACAGTTACTCTGTGTACAAAACAGCATCAAGCCAAAGTTTCCTCATCTGTGAAATAAAGCTGCACACTCATATGGTCTAGAGTACCATGTGAGGGAGGGCATCTTCTATAACCAGATGAATTAACAAAGGGAGAGCTGAGCATCAAGTGATGATCAGAATATGGGAGCTATGTCTTTCAGAGCATCAGCAGAACCCCAGTCTTCTAGTCTGAAAAAACGGAGTTTAATCATGACTTCATAAGCTTGAAGATTTATTTGAGATATTTCTTTTAGAACACTAATGTCTTCATCACAGAGAAAACATCCCTATCCCAGATGAAGTATTTCAAGGACACGAAAGCATTATGCTAATTGTCATGGTTTGATACTATTATTACATAAAGATAATCACTATCAGATAAGAAATTTATTGTCAAGTTATTTTATTTGTTATCTGCTTTTAAAGTCAAATTATCCATACATGTGTAGTATTTCTTAGAAGAAATAGGAGGGAGAGATGAATGGAGGAAGGGAAAGAGAAAGAGAGATTTGCTAATGCTCTTAAGTAAATATTTTAGGTGTATGATGTGGAAAAGCATATAGTCCAACAAAATTCATTATTTTCTGAAAACACCAGCAAATCAAGAAATTCTTTCTCTGTCTCTGTCTTTCTCTCTCTCTCTATCATCTATCTAATTTTCTATCATCTATCTATTATCTACCAACCGTCTATCTTCCTCCCATCTATCTATCATCTGTTTGTCTGTCTGCCCAGCCATCCATTCATCTATCTATCTATCTATCTATCTATCTATCTATCTATCTATCTATCTAATCTGTTTGATCTCTTTGCAATTGACTACTTTGGTAAGATCAAGACAAATGGAAACATTGACTAAAATCTGGTCAAATTTACTATGTTATCAGAAAGACCCAGAATTGGGAAGATGGTAGCATTAATGTCACCACTATGAAATTTATGAGTGACCAACTAAACTCAATCATTTGTATGCAAAGTACTGGTAATAGATCATTATTTGTGAATAATAAACAGTGAAACAGGCATGCACACATGTGTGTGCATGTGCATGCATGCACACACACACACAGAGAGAAAGGGGAGAGAGAGAGAGAGAGAGAGAGAGAGAGAGAGAGAGAGAGAGAGGATGGAGACAATGGATAATGATTTGAAATTTACTCTTTTCAAGTTCTCCCTGTTTTCTCTTTTAAATATACAAAGTTCGCATTTAAGTGAATACATATTTAAGTGAATATATTCATTTTCAGGCCTCGGGGATAATTGAGTTTAAAAGAAATTATGAGGGTGTGGCAAGAACCCACAGTTGAAGAAAAGAAACACCTCTGCCAATCACATGCATACAAGCACCAACTCTCTTATACAATATTGCTCAATTAAAATAAAATAAATACAAAAGAATTATGAATATCAACATTATTTAAAAACACACATGACTGAATGAACTGGACCTTACTTATTCCAGGTCAAATTCTGGTGCCTGCAGAAGACATAAAATTATCTTTGGAGAAAATTTTTAAGAAGTGAAGCTTCACATATACACATATAAACAGTAAAGCCGTAATTTAATTTAACTTGAGTACAAATGTGGGGTTTTGCTTTACATGTATAAGTAACTTGGAGTGTCATAATTCATATTATAAAACTTCTTTCACATTTGAAAAAACACTTCCTGGGTGAGTCTTGTTCTTAGCTGCTAATGAGGTTAAAAAAAATCTACCTTGATTTACTGGGAGATACCACCTATTTAAAAAAGTAACTATAATTCATGAGGTAGAGTTGTAATGGGGGTGTCCTCAGGGCAGAAGAGAGCTGGTTAGAAATGATGGATTGGGTTTGCTGATGCTGGAGCAGAGAGGTGAACTGGAATTGGCTGGGCAAATACATTAGTATTTGGATAGACAGAGCAGAGCTTTCTAGGCAGGGAGCTCATCAAGGGCAAACTTTACATAGTGAGTCACTCTTAACATCTCAGCGCTTCTCCAACTCAGTGAATAACTATCCCCATCCTTATGTCTCATCCGTACAGATTTGTTCCTTGTTGAACACACACTGCACGTTATATCCCCAGTGCCTGATTTAGGGGTTGCATTTAAAATACTGCTGAGAAGGTAGCCTGATACAGTAAAAAGAATAGTGAAATTGAGTTAGGATGACATATGAGTTTGGATTCTATACCTAACTGGGTTATATGCTGAGTCACATATCATAGTCTTCAAAATGCTCTTTCTTCATTCACTGCAACTGTGCTAGCTGCTTTATCCATTTCAGCAATGGAATGCCCAACAGGAACAACACCGTGGAAGGAGATTTTGTCTTAGCTCATGGTTTCAGGGGCTTTGTCCATCAATGGAGGAAGCATTTGGTAAAGAGTGACCCATCTGATGGCATCCAGGAAGTAACTGAACAGGACATACCTAAATTAATTCAGAAAAGTGTGGGTGCACACTGTACCCCTTAGTTTACCATGGGAGCCTACAAGAACTTTTGTAGGATAAAATGGAGTTGTGGTAATTTGCCTTTTCAATGCTCCCAGGATAATAGTAGCAGAAGCAACTCTAGCGGTGCATGCAAGTGGGAATAGGCGTGGTGAAAATTCAAGTTTAAGCCCACAGTTTTCTGAAACTGTAGTGGGTCTATGTAACCGCAAGTGAGTCTCCTGATTGTTGGATGAGATCAGAGGACCAAGAGAGTGGCATGAAGAGGGTGACACACGGATTTCACCTGATTTGGTTTTACCGGAGGTATGAGGCGATCATATTTCTCTTCAGATCCTTCATTCTGCCCAACAGTGACAACAAGTAATACACATCCAGCCACATTAACAAGTAGGGACAGGAAGCCCAGGAAGAGGAGTTACAGGACATCACTACCATCACCACCACCACCATCACCACCACGACCACCACCACCATCATCACTACCATCAACATCACCACCATCACCACCACCATCAACAATGACAACATCATCATAGCCAAATAAAATCTGTATGGTATTTTTATTACAAAAATAGAGCTATTTTTCTTGAAGTATATGATATTATTTTTATCACTTACATGCTTGTTTCACTTTGCAAGAATGAAATACAGTCATGAAAAAATATGTTCTGTAATTAAAATGCCTTAATTAACATGGTTAACATTCATTAATTTATATAGAGTTTTAGTTGAGGTAAAAGAGATTTCCATCTTCTCATTTTAAACTGTAGTTATTTAATCTTGAGGAAATACTCCATTTCCTCATGAGGGAGGATATTTATACCTACTCTGGCAGAGATCAGTAAAAATAATTGAAATGTTTTGTAATGTCTGCGTAACATTTATGACATAATCTTTGCTGTGTCGTATAAAGTTTATTTATTATGTTTTAAAATATCCATTCTTTGTTCTCTAGTGTTTTAATACATGGTGAAATCTATGACTTTCTGGTTTAATACTGTAGCATACTTACATGCCTTTTGTGATGTAAGAAAGTGTTACTTTGGTGATGGATGTAATGTAATACTTGGCATACACAACTAAAGAAAAGAACTATTTATTTTTTGTTTTACTGTTTTAGAAGTACCATTCTGTCATGGTGGGGTGAGTACAGCACAGCAGATACAGTTACATCACAGTTACCAGGAAACGAACAGAGAAACACAACAAATGGCTAAGACAATGATTTGCTTCACTGGACCTACTTCCTCCGATCAGACAGGAAGTTCCACTATCTCCACAAAATTTTATTTGAAATTTGTATCAATGCATTCAATTCTTAATCAAGTTAGAGTCTTTCTCTTCTTTTACATTCCAGAAATACCTACTAAGACACACTCTGAAGAGTGCCTCATAAGTCCTCTGGGAGGTAACCACACAGCAGTTTACTATTTTGTTAAACTTTTCTTAACTGCAGGAAACAATTTCAGGTTGTTTTGAATGAAACTGAATTTAACAGAAGGACATCTGTGCTGGACTTGAAAGACAAAGTTTAAAAAAAAAAAAAAGACAAAGTTTATGTGGTAAAGAACACGTGCTTTTCCTGTAGTCGTCTACGTGTTAAAGCCATGTTCAGTCTCTTCCCACTTGCCTCATTTAGTCTTTCTGCTATTTCCACATTTTTGAAATGTGGAAAAAGGTTTGAGGTTCCTCAGCTCAATTCTTGCGTTTACTTCCTCATAACTTAGATTTGCAAATGGAATTTGACTTCTCATCACCTCAGCGAGCTGTGTGCCATTATCACTGTTTACTGAGGAAGGATCACACACAATATGGTGCCTGCTGTCAGTGAAGCCCTGGAAGATGAGTGTCCTGTAGACATGATACATGCAGTAAAAAGCAGCCTCTGTTCTCATTATCTGTGTCATCAAATTAAGTTCAGTTTTAAAAGGAGGAATGAGGAACTGAAATAGATGAATCTAAGACTGAACTGCTCTATGCAATGATACAGAACCCTGTTTTTTTTTATTTTTTTTAAATCATAGTCTAGTATTACATAAGCAAGAGAACAAAACCTAGACAAAATGGAGAGGAGTAATGATAATACATAATGAGTGATGAATAATGAATGTATATAAATAGCAACTTAAGCATTAATATGTGACAAGGTGGCCAGAAATTAGTTCTAAATAGAATATTATAAAATAATATTTATATAGATACTATTTTCTTTTTAAATTTTTTTTTGCATTTTTTCTTTCATTGGATATTTTCTTTATTTACATTTCAAATGATATCCCCTTACCTGGTTTCCCCCCTGGGAACCCCCTATCCCTTCCCCATTCTCTTGCTTCTATTAGGGTGTTCCTTGACCCACCCACCCACTCCCACCTCCCTGCCCTCACGTTCCCCAACACTGCAGCATCAAGCCTTCACAGGATCAAGGGCCTCTCCTCCCACTGATGTCTGACAAGACCATCCTCTGCTACATATGCAGCTGGAGCCATGGGTTCGTCCATGTGTACTCCTTTTTTGGTGGTTTAGTCCCTAGGAGCTCTGGGGGCTCTGGTTGGTTGATAGTGCTGTTCTTCCTATGGAGTTGCAAACCCTTCCATAATTAATGTAAAGGTAAAAAAAATTCCCACCAAAAAGTAATCTATAAAATATACTCAAAAGCATCTTAATAGAGCCATTACTATTACCACGAGTTCAAATTCAGTTCTGTAAAGTTAGATTGCCTAGACTGTTCAGTTTCCTAAGATGTCTTAAGCACTGCTAGAAACCTGCTTCTGCAATGCCATATTGAAGATAATATAGTTAATTTATTGATAAATTGAAATTAAGTTTCAGGTACATCTGCATCTCATTTGATTCATTCCATCTCTCTCAAGATATTTCAGTATATAACTAAATAATGATTTATCTTTAATAGTCTAAGAATTTTAACAAAATGTATTTATGTCACTGACATTGAATTTTGAGGGTTGAACACAAGAAGAAACTCTCTTTGTATGTACCTTACATGATTTATCTACAGTAATACAAATAACCTAATAGCCAGAAACATCACTTAAAATTTATCTCCTAGAAATATGATTTTCATCCTTGAAGTTACCTTTCAGTCTAATAAAGATTTCTCAAAATTTTATTTCAAGTAAATACAGGGGATAAAGGAAAGTCAGTTCAAGGTACCATCAGTAAACACAGGGTGCAATCAGCAAAACTCTTGCCATGTTAATAAAGTGAAAACATGAAAGTAAGAAAGAATCTATAATTTCAATTTTGGCTTGATGAAACATAAGCTCGCAGAGGACAAGGGTGTTGTCTGATGTATATAAAACATTGTGTACTGTTGGCTCCTTGGTATTAAAATTCAATATTTACAAGTGGAACATAGTTTATGGAGCCATTCCAGTGCACAGGCAAATGGAGTGTATTGAGCACCTTGGGAATTGCTGGAACACACTTTGATTTTATGCAACATCTTGTTAACTTTATGTGTTTTTCAGAGCTCTTTTCCACTAGAGGGAGGAAAGGGGAAATTGGATCAAGGTCTTGTTTGTTAATTCTAGGCATCTACACTATGTAACAAAACAAACAAACTGAAGAGACATTAATAAACAAAATATCACTTCCCACTGCTGTCTACTAGGTACTCAGTTCTTTACCCTGGACTCCTGAGATGCTCTGTAGGAAGGAAAACTGACTTGATTTTGTTTCTTTTGACAGGAAGTTTCCACCAAATTCCAGCTGCTTTCCAGATTAACCCACTGGAAACATGAAAATCTAAATACAGTAATATACCCCAAAGAAAGCAACCTAAAAGAAAATCTTTGTCTTGCCTTAGAGTTGCATTTGAGATATAGAGAGCATTATGGTGAGAAAAGCATGCTGGGATGACAGCAGAGAGCATGAAGCTGGCCCAGGATATTCCAGCTCAGTCCAGAAGTAATGAGAGAATAAATGAGTCCAAATTATCCAACTGAGAAGACTGCCCCCAGGGATACACTTCCTTCAGTAATGGTCCACCCCCTAAGTTCCCTAACAGTGCCACCATCTGGGGACCAAGTTTTCAAACATGCGACTCTATGCAGGACCTTTCACATATCACAGTTAGTAACATGTCAAAAATTTGAGCCATGTCTAACATATTCTTAACACAAGTTAAGTTACTACTGTTAGTACAAACCAAATAATTTACTTTGAGAGGAAACTTTCTATAAGTAACAGGAACAAAATGTTCATTAAAATTTTGTCTGAACTGTGCTAATATTGTAAAATCTAGTCTGCTTTCAAGATTCAACACATTTCTTTTTCTAAAATCAAAATAAAGTGAAGAACATCGAGCTTTTGGGTCATCACTTGGGGGATATGGTACTTTTTAAGAAAACTTATTGAATAATATTTCATGCCTTGTTGAGAATTTTCATCCGTGTTCCAACCAGAGAAAATAAAATCAAGATACAGAAAAAATAATGGTGGTGTAAATCCACAATGAGGAAGCAGAAATAGATTTTTAAAATTGTAGCTCATTAGCCAGAAAACATAGCCTATTTGTGAGTTCTGGCCTCTACACACACACACACACACACACACACACACACACACACACACACACACAGACAGACACACACACGTATACACACACATGTGTATACACACATACAACTTTGGTTTGGGTGACTATATTAATGATAGAAATTGTATTATACAAATCATTTTTCATAGAGTGCATCTTGTAATCATGATTTGATAATGAATTTTGAATACTCACTCAGAAGATGGTGTTTCCTGCCAATCCTCCAACATCACACACACACACACACACACACACACACACACACACACTACTCATACACACATATGTTGCATAAACAGAAAGAGAATTGTCCAGTGAAGGTTTTATTGAATAATACCGTTTTTAATTGATAGACTTTTAGTATCAATGTAATGTTTTAAGTAAGGCTTTGAAAATGAAGACATCCTCCTCTTCCTCCAAAATCTGAGCTAATTCCTTGAAAGCCAATGAAATTATCTTTTTCCACTTTCATTTCTGGGTTTTGAAGTTTGTAAAGAAAATTTCCTTTGAATGGTCTCTTTTATTTTTTTTTCTTGGCATCATTATACTTTTGTCTTTAACTCAAGAAACTTTGCCAAATAAGAGTCAGTGCCACAGTTGGCCAGAGGTGTCCTGGAGCCTGGGAAAGACAAGCTTCGTCTTCCTGAAGTCAGCAGAAAGTTTCACCAGGTCTTGTGCCACAAAACTTTTATTTCCCCAATCTACCCCTTGCATGGAACTGTGGCCAGAACACAGAAAAGTCCTTTTCTCTGTTTATTAGATGGAGATTGAGCTGCTGGGTCAGTCTTAAAATACCTAGGCGGGTGATGGCTGAAGCCCTTTAAAAGCACCAAAATGTAAACTTTGCTTATTTCTTTGGGCACATAGAATCACTATCTTATCCTTAACTGAAGATAGCCAGGGATGGATCTCCTCCCTTCCTAATGTGGTCTTCCCTCCTCCGAAGCATCTTGACTTTGTCTTCTAGTCATGTGCATAATTCAAACAATTGCTGTAGTTTCCCATCACTTCTGCAGTCCTCCCAGAGATATAGTCACCTTCCCTGTTAATTTCATTTAATTGCATTTTGCTGAATGCTCTAATTTTTAAATGCTGTATTACAATTTCAAATCTTTGCAGTTCCTAGACAAGATCCTGACTACTAAGCTATATAGCCAGCAGCACTATTTTTTCATTTCTTTTCTTTATTTTTCTTTTCCTTTTCCCCTTTTCTCCCTCCTTCCCTCCCTCCCTCCCTCCTTCTCTCCCTCCTTCCCTCCTTCCCTCCCTCATCCCTCCCTCCTTCCCTCCCTCCTTCCCTCCCTCCCTCCCTCCCTCCTTCTCTCCCTCCTTCCCTCCTTCCCTCCCTCATCCCTCCCTCTTTCCCTCCCTCCTTCCCTCCCTCCCTCCCTCCCTCCCTCATCCCTCCCTCTTTTCCTCCCTCCCTCCCTCATCCCTCCCTCCCTTCCTCTCTCCTTCTCTTCTTTCTTTCTTTCTTTTTTTCTTTCTTTCTTTCTTTCTTTTTTCTTTCTTTCTATTTCTTTTTTTCCTTCATAAATGTGAATTTTTGTGCCTCAAAGATACGTTTTTAAATGCCTTGGAAAAGTGGCTGTCCTGTCTAAAAATACAGCCTATCTAGATACTTCAACATTATAACCTACTGAATTTAACTTGACCTGAAAGCTTATTTCATATTTTCACATAAAAAGTGAGAAAATGAAAATTTAAATGGAATTTCATTACAAAGGGATGTTCTTGTGCATTTAAAAAAAACTGCAGTGCAAATAATGCATGCAGAAATACCTAGGGGTGCACTCCCAAGTCAGGGTTTGTGAACAAAGACTTTAATAGAACAATATTTAGTCATAGAAAGCAACTAATTTATTTTAAATTCATAAAAATTAACTTTGTGTCTATATATCTCTCTCTTCTCTCTCTCTCCCTTCCTCCCTCTCTCTCTCTTTCTGTATGTATGTGTGTGTATATGTGTATGTAGGTATTTATGTGTGCGTTTCTTGTGTGTGTGTGTGTGTGTGTGTGTGTGTGTGTGTGTGTGTTTATGTGAAATTTGCCCAAAGATTCTTTATAGGTCATCAAAAAGTAAAGACATTTTTGGAGAAAGAATCTTTTAAAATACAGAAGTCTTTCGTTGTGTGGTGACCTGGTCTCATGTGGTTGCAGAATGCACAGCTCTTATGTCTTTGCTCTATCCTTCGGATAAAAGGATGTCTTCCACATCTTATGAGATAGGCTCCATTAAATGCTTACTGCCTCACACAGGGACCAATTGTACGAGGCAGGGTGGTGACATAATCTTTGGAAGATTGGGCCTTGTTATCTATTATACAAAGGCCTTTTTGAAAATTATTTTGGTCAATTCTTCGTCCTTATTAAGTCTCTGAGTGAAAGGATAAATTCCCCCTGCTTTGCAAGCTTTTCTTTAAGTGTGAAAGATTTACAGAAATAATTATTTTGTTGCTAGAATAGGTTATAGCATATTCTAAAAACAGACTGATTAATTATTTTTTAACTGATTAAAAAGTAACTGTACTAATTATTTTTTCCAGTATATCTTCATATGAAAGACAATGATAAGAAAAATAAAACCGAGCTAGTCACATCTTATCAGATAATTTTTTTCTGCTAAACAATTTACAACAACAACAAAAACAAGCCTCACTAACATGTATAAGGTTAAAAAAGATGATTGAAAACACAAAAATAAGTCAGTTGGAGAGATGCTTTTGAATCTATGAAATTATGAATTATGGAATATAAAAAAATCACTAAAGCATTGAAATCTGTGGTGTGTTCATGATAGCAAAACGGATATCTGCATATTATTTTATGTGGGACACTAGGCACATCATATTTAGCAATAAATATTACATCTATGCAGATTTCTGCATTGAGAAGCTAGTAAAATATATATATATATATATATATATATATATATATATATGTATATATATAATTTTTTATTCCTCAGTTTTTCTATTCCCAATATCATAGCTAATAACAAGCACTATCAAAATTAAATATTTAGAGAGAAACATAAAAAAAACTGTTAAAAGATAGGACAGTATTTTTCCTGAGAATTAGAAAAATAAGAAGCATTTTTAAAGTTTTATATGTTTTGTAGCCACTTTGATTCAGTTATTAGGAAATTAATATTTCAAGGCAGACCTAAAACACTGATTACCATGATTAGCCAAAGTATGTTGTACATTAGAAACATTTTGGTTCTTTTATATTTTTAAAAATGTTTAGATGAAGAACCAAGAACTGTGTTACCATCTGTTACTACTTTCTCCTGAATTCCCGTGCTTCACATGTAATAGGTTAGAAGTCTCTCAATTATCAGGCAGCATGGACATTTGTACTATTATCTTTCATAGTTAAACTGAGATGCCGAGCAGTGAGCAGATCACTGGTGGCAGCTCTGCACCCAACCTCACAAAACCCAGGTAAAGCAGGGCCACCAGGAGCTCTAACTAGGGCAGTATCTCAGGTAAGGAATCAGCAACACTCACCCCAAACAGGGAGTAACTGGGGAACACAGGTACCCAGGAATTCACTCCTGGCACGGAGCACTGGTACCTTCTGGTCTGGGCCTGAGTGCTCAGCAGATCCTGGAAGATAGCTCTGCACCCAATCTCACAGAACCCAGAGGAAGCAGGGCTCTCAGGAGTTCTAAGATGGGCAGTATCTTAGGTAAGGAGGCAGCAGCACTCACACCAAATAGAAAGTAACTGGGACCCACTGAAACCCAGGAATTCACTCCTGGGTGGGTGTACCAGTTCCTTCCTGTCTAGGCTCCAAGCACAGAGCAGATACCAGGAGGCAGCTCTGTACCCAACCTCACAAAACCCAGAGGTGGCAGGGCTCCCAAGTTCTAACCTGGGCAGTATCTCAGGTCAGGAGACAGCAATAATCTACCTAAACAGGGAATAACTGGGACCCACAGGGACCCAGGAAGTCACTTCTGGCCCAGAGCACTGGTTCCTTCCTGTTTCCTCCTGAACACCGAGCAGATCTTGGACCTCAGCTCTAATCCCAGCAGCAACACTCATCCCAAACAGGTCTGACATAACCAAGATAATGGGAAAGACAAGGCTCCAGTCAGAGACAGCTCAGGTAGCACTAAGGAGATCCAGATGGCGAAAGGCAAGCATCAGCAACCCAGAGTACTCGGCATCATCAGAACCCAGTTCTCCCACATTAGAAAGTCCTGAATTACCCATATCACCAGAAAAGCAAGAGTCAGATCTAAAATCACTTCTAATGACGATGATAGAGAACTTTAAGAAGGACATAAATAACACCCTCAAAGAAAGTGAGGAGAACACAGATAAACACGTGAAAGCCCTTAAAGAGGAAACACAAAAATCCCTTAAAGAATTACAAGAGAACACAACTAAACAGGTGAAGGAATTGAACAAAACCATCCAGGACAGAAAACATGGAAGTAGAGACAATCAAGAAATCACAAAGGGAGACTATAAGAGATATAGAAAATTTGGGAAAGAAATCAGGAGTCATAGATGCAAGCATCACAAACAGAATACAAGAGATAGAAGAGAGAATCTCAGGTGCAGAAGATACCATAGAAAATATTAACACAACTTTTAATATTAAAATATTAAAAGAAAACACAAAATGCAAAAAGTTCTTAACACAAAACATCCAGGAAATTCAGGACACAATGAGAAGACCAAACCTAAGGATAATAGGTATAGAAGAAAGTGAGGATTCCCATCTTAAAGGGCCAATAAATATCTTCAACAAAATTATAGAAGAAAACTTCCCTAACCTAAAGAATGAGATTCCCACAATCATCCAAGAAGCCTATAGAACACCAAATAGACTAGACCAGAAAAGAAATAACTCCCGTCACATAACAATCAAAACACAAAATGCACAAATCAAAGAAAGAATTTTAAAAGCAGTAAGGGAAAAAGACCAAGTAACATATGAAGGCAGACCTATCAGAATTACACCAGACTTCTCACCAGAGACTATAAAAACTAGAAGATCCTGGACAGATGTCATACAGACCATAAGGGAACATAAATGCCAGCCCAGGATACTATACCCAGCAAAACTCTCAATTATCATAAATGGAGAAACCAAGATATTCCATGACAAAACCAAATTTACACAATATCTTTCCACAAACCCAGCACTACAAAGAATAATAGCAGGAAAGCACCAATACAAGGAGGACAATTATACCCCAGAAAGAGCAAGAAAGTAAGCCTCTTCCAACAAACCCAAAATAAGATAATCACACAAACAATGTCCCCCCTGTTAACAAAAATAACAGGAAGCAACAATCTCCTCTCCTTAATATCTCTTAACATCAATGGGCTCAATTCCCCAATAAAAAGGCATAGGCTAACGGGCTGGATATGCAAACAGGAAGACAAGGGAAAGCCCACACTCACATGGAAATTGAGCAATACTCTACTCAATGATAATGTGGTCAGGAAAGAAATTAAAGACTTTTTAGAATTTGATGAAAATGAAGACACATCATACCAAAACCTATGGGACACAATGAAAGTGGTGCTAAGAGGAAAACTCATAGCTCTAAGTGCTTACAAAAAGAAACTGGAGAGGACACACACTAGCATTTTAACAACACACCTGAAAGCTCTAGAACAAAAAAAGCAAATACACCCAAGAGGAGTAGATGGGAGGAAATAATTAAACTCAGGGCTGAAATCAACCAAATAGAAACAAAAATAACTATACAAAGAATCAGTAAAGCCAGGAGCTGGTTCTTTGAGAAAATCAACAAGATAGATAAACCCTTAGCCAGACTAATCAGAGGGCAGAGAGACAGTATTCAAATTAATAAAATCAGAACTGAAAAGGGAGACATAACAACAGAAACCGAGGAAATCCAAAAAATTATCAGATCCTACTACAAAGACCTATACTCAACAAAATTGGAAAATCTGGGTGAAATGGATAACTTTTTAGACAAATACCAGTTACCAATGTTAAATCAGGAGCAGATAAACCATCTAAACAGTCCCATATCCCTGAAAGAAATAGAAGCAGTCATTAAAAGTCTACCCACTAAAAAAAAAAAAAAAAAAAAAAAAAAAAAAAAAAAAAAAAAAA
>JANHMN010000008.1:72810526-72838691 GCA_030674055.1 Rhabdomys pumilio | reverse complement strand
AAAAAAAAAAAAAAAAAAAAAAAAAAAAAAAAAAAAAAAAAAAGTCCGGGACCAGATGGTTTCAGTGCAGAATTTTATCAGACCTTCAAGGAAGACCTAATACCAATTCTCTTCAAACTATTCCACAAAGTAGAAATAGAAGGAACACTACACATTTCATTCTATGAAGCCACAATCACGCTCATACCTAAACCACACAAAGACCCAACAAAGAAAGAGAACTTCAGACCAATCTCCCTAATGAATATCGAAGCAAAAATACTCAATAAAATTCTTCTGTACAGAATCCAAGAACACATCAAAATGATCATCCATCATGATCAAGTAGGCTTTATCCCAGGAATGCAGGGTTGGTTCAATATACGGAACTCCATGAATGTAATTTACTATATAGACAAATCCTCAACCGAGGAATCTTGAATGGTTGAGAAGCACCTAAAGAAGTGTTCAACATCCCTAGTCACCAGGGAAATGCAAATGAAAACAACACTGAGATTCCACCTCACACCAGTCAGAATGGCTAAGACTGAAAACACAGGTGACAGCTGATGCTGCCAAGGATGTGGAGAAAGAGGAACACTCCTCCATTGTTGGTGGGATTGTAAGCTGATACAACCACCACGGAAATCAGTCTGGCTGTACCTCAGAAAATTGAACATAGTATTACCTGAGGATCCAGCTGTACCATTCCTGGGCATATACCCAAAAGATGTTTCAACATACAACAGGGACACATGCTCCACTATGTTCATAGCAGCCTTATTTATAATAGCCAGAAGTTGGAAAGAACCCAGATGTCCTTCAACAGAGGAATGGATACAGAAAATGTGGTATATTTACACAATGGAGTACTACTCAGCTATTAAAAACAATGAGTTCATGAAATTCTTAGGCAAATGGATGGAGCTTGAGAATATCATCCTGAGTGAGGTAACCCAATCACAAAAGATCATACATGACATACACTCACTGACAAGTGGATATTAGCCCAAAAGCTCACAATACCTAAGACACAATGCATAGACCACATGAAACTCAAGAGGAGGAAGGAAGACCAAAGTGTGGGTGCTTTATTTTTTTTTTTAATTTTTTTTTTTCTAGAAGGAGTAGCAAAATACTCAACCAGAGCTCCCATGGTCTAAACCTCCAGTCTAAAAACAGAAAGGAAGGGACTCATGGTCCACTTGTATAGGTAACTGAGGGTGGACTCATTAGGCCACAGTGGAAGTGGAGGGCCATGGTCCCCAAAAGATTTGATCCATAGTGTTGGGGAATGCGAGAGCAGAGAGGCAGGATTGGGAGAATGGTAGAAGCACACCCTCATAAAAATTGAAAAAGGGGGTATGGGATAAGGGGTTTTGGGGGAGAAAGGAAGAGGAGATAACAGTGAAAGATAAATATGCAAAATATCCAATAAAAAAAAAACAGATAATGGGTCTGGCAAAAAAAAAAAAGATAGTTTACTTATTTCAAACGATTTTCAAAGGTTTCCAGGAGATGCTTATTGGCTAAGATCTTATTTTAAGCTCTTCACAAAAGAATTTATGTTTCTGTTTAATATTCTCAAGAGAGATGCAAATCCTAATTTCCCTCAACAATTAATTGACAAAAGAGGAGTAATTTTACAAAAAGTAGAAGCTCATATATTATATAGATTGATTAATTGTTGACTGTTTTATAATAGTCCTTTGATAAAAGAAATTATTAATAAAGAATTATATTTCTTTAAATAGTGTCTTCATGATTCTCTGATGGTGGAAGGAGCATGCTTTGTTTACTCTTAACTTTCTAAAACTGAAAGCTCACAGCAAATCTGCCTCTGATTGCCTCTGGAATCGCTGGGACCAATGAAAATGATGCCACAACTATGTGGAAGGACTTTTTTACCCTTAAATGGAATGGCCAGGACCCAGTTCCTATATGGGGCCGAGGATTGATATGCCTGTTTGATACCACAGAAGGCACAGCTAAATGGCCGCCAAAAAGACTAATGAATTAAATAGATACTCTCACAAAACCAGGCCCAATTATAAATAAGATGAATAACAAATGACATACAGGGAAGAGAAATTTCCCTGAGAATTCCCTTCTTTTTTCCTTTCCAGGTAAAAATTAATCACCCGTGATGTCTGCTGTGAGGAGTTCTAATCCTGATGATGGCCTCTGGACTTATACTACTCAGACCTCCAATGGGCCTTTGACAAGGACATTAAGCAGCTATAGACTGACATCACTAATCTGAAGAAATCTCTAGTTTCACTGTCTGTTGCGATCCCCCAAAATTGCAAAGAACTTTATTGGACTTGATTTTCTCTTTTACAATCGAAAAGACTGTGTAGAGCTCTAGACTGTGTACAGCCCTTAAAGAAGAATGCTGCTTTTACATAGACAAAACAGGGATGATTAAAGAGAGCATAAAAAAGGCCAGAGAAGGTCTTGAGAAAAGACAGAGAGAGAAAGAAAAAAATGAGAGCTTGTACAAGAATTGGTCTTCAACCTCTCCATGATTGTTAACTCTACTTCCTTCCATCTTGGGACCATTAATTAGGTTATTTTTGCTTATTTCCTTTGGTCTCTGGGCCTTAAATAGACTGACTAACTTTGTGAAAAAACAGATAGATAATCTGATAGCAAAATCTATTCAGATACATTATCAAAAGTTAGATATGGAGGACCACGAGACTCTAGATGAGGATGTTACTCTATCCAGGGTGCTCCCAACTCTCATCTCCACCCAACCTAAAAGAGAGGACTTTCACCCCTAGACCAAGCAGAGAAGGGCCACCCAGAACCCCCTCTGTCTGGTGATCTGAATTCTTGCTTAGGCTGCGAGGCTAAGCACTGCAAGGGAATATAAATAAAAGTTAAAAATATGTTTCTGGGTTTCCTGAAGGACAAGCCTGACTGCATAGGGGTTGATGTACAAAGTATCCCCTCTTCAGGAAAAAGACATTGAGACGGGTATGGCACTCATGCCTCACTGGACAACGACAGGAGGACTGGAGCCATTACAAGGTCCCCTTTAATTACTGGAGGTCAGGCCTCTATACCTGCCTTGATGAGATTAGAATCACCAGCCCTTCTATACTTGGAGAAGGGAGGAGATGTCAGAGGCAGCCCTATACACTGAGGGCCTAAAATTAGCCATAAGCCTAAAATCAATAATAGGCTTGACATACATGCCTGCTAACACAAAGTCTTGGGTCTCTAAGAAAAAACACTGAAACAGTTGTCTATAAACTATTGTAAACAGGCAGCTTTTGTGGAAATCTACCAGCCTGAGTAGTCATAAACCTTGTAAATAGGCAGCCTTGGCGGATAGTACCAAATTAGATAAGGACAAGTGAATCATAGACAGAGTTATATTGACCTGACCCCTGAACCTTCACCCAGCTGATACCCTCCTCTGAAAGATATCTTGTACGCCCCCTGAACACTTATGCTCCTGTGTCATCCCCTTCCCCATATCCTGCATTTTTGTGTTTATAACCCCTGTGTTAAAAAGTAAAAATTATGATTTGATAATTAAAAAAAAAAGAAAAGAAAAACTGAGATGTCAAAGTAAAAATGCTAGCTACAGCGCGTCCACACATCAAGGGGTTGAAAACGATTTGGAATGATTTTCAAGCAAAAAAACATGAAGACATGTACTCGGTGGGCTAAAGATAAATTAATGGAGCTTCTATTGGTAGAATTTCATTGTTATCTTTACACCATGCAAGTGAGAATTCCTAGAATCCCAAATAGCTATTTAATTTGTTTTAGCTGAAAACTTCTCTAACGGTAGTCTACAAAACTCCCAGAGCCATGATGACATTAATGAAATGTCAGCTTCAAGACATAAAATTCTCACAGGTTACTTTGTTTTTCAGTTTTAAATGAATGATTCACCATAGAATCCTAGATTAGAATCATAGATTATTGCTGTACTCTTAGTTTGGAATCACAGAAATGGCAACCTTGTAGATTTTATCTATGATCCTGCTTCAGATATTCACTCTCCAAAGATACTTTAAAAGGTGGGGAGACAGAGAAGCATCAAATACTAAATAAACTATTAATCTCATGGTTCAATTACCTGGAAAGAGTTAAAAGCTTTCTTTATGGCCCGGTGACCAATCTCAGTTAAGCTTCTGATTTACAAGCAGCGAGAAGACCTAAATTTGGATCCCTAGGACACACAGTTGAACTTAGTCACAAATGTCTGTGACACTAGCATAGCTGGGGCAAACCCAAATGGCTCTCTGGCCTTACTTGCTGAGATGCCTATTGCACTGGGTTTCTCGACAGACTTTATTTCAAAAGACAAGATTGTATCTATCCATGACAACACTTAATATCAACCTCTGGGATCCACACAAATGCACTAATATGCTAACAAATGCATACATATATACTAGACACACCCAAACTCATACACACACACACACACACAAAGAGAGAGAGAGAGAGAGAGAGAGAGAGAGAGAGAGAGAGAGAGAAATAAAACATTTTGAACATTGCTCCTTTAACCTATTAATCAGTGAGAAACAAATCATGCATTCATTCACTAATCTCCTTTTTCAACTGTTTTCTCTTTAGGAAGCAATATTTGTGGACCATTGTCTCTCACGTTAAACATAATGGATGAGGAGCAGAAGAATGAGAGATCTCTTTCAGGAACAGAGATAAGGAAAAGACTTGCTTGACAGAGCTAATTTGAGTTATCCCTCAGACAGATAGACAGGGATGCAATCGAGACAGAAGATAGGTGGAATTCTATTCCAAGGAGGTCAACAACTTGAAAACAGAGATATAGGGAAGCCTGTAAACAGTTTGCTTGCAGCTTGAATGATGTGTGGGGAATAATAAAGGGAAAGACCATCACACCACTTCTTGATAAAACTGCAGGAAATCAATGATGCTATGTTAAAATACTTGAATCTTATTCAGAAGGTGAGCATACTTATTAACTATTCTACTGACGATGCAATGTCTGTTCATAAGCATTGTCATGTGATTGCATGACATCCATAACACAATGGCAAAAGCAATGCAGAACCTGGTTGTGCCTAATCAAATGGCTTGAAGGATTATTTCATTAAAGAGGAAATATCCATAAGTGTATACTATTGATCTTCTAAATTGCCTATATACCATTTCATACTTTAAGAATAAGAAAATGAGAAAGTAATCTACTCCATTCTCCACACTTTTAAAAAAAGGATCTTTTGTATGCCATGCTGGTTTTGAACTCACTATATAGCTAGAGCTGATATTGAACTAATCCTCCTGCTTCTGTCTCTTTTGATGCCTCATTACTGATGTGTTGTGCCTGGCTAGGGATGATATTTCATGGAGATAGGCTAAGTCTCACAATCAAGAAGCAGAATTTAAATGTGTGAATAAATGCAACTTGGTTGGTGGTGTTTGTCTCGGAGTTTCTGTTCCTGTGCTTAAACACCTTGTACAAAAAAGTAACTAGGGAGAAAATAGTTTATTTCATCTTGCATTTCTATATCACAGAAATTAAAGGAACTCAGGTCAGGACCTGAAGGCATGACTCTGGAGGTAAGAGCAGGCACTTCCACATCAACTATCGACAAGGAGTGCACTACCCACGTGGCCATGCCCAGATATATGGGATTTTTTTAAAAACGGATTTTCCTCATCTAAAATGATGGTTACTTGTGTCATGGTGACATAAAACTAGCCAGCACAATGTTAAAACCGAAACCTATGACTACTCACTAGGACAATATAGGGCACCCAAAATATTTTCTAGACTGTGAAAGAATGTGTAAGGTCTGGGTTTTAATACAGCAATACTGAAGTTTCAGGAAACATCCAACCTCTGTTCTTTCTTCTTATGAAAAACATATATATGATTTTCAGATACATTTCAGTTCAGCACAAATGTACAATTTCTCACACTGTTTCCTACTCTTTCTATGTGTATGTCTATTTGTGAACTCTCATCCCAACCCTCTCATTTATTCTGGCTGAGCCTGGCCTGTTAGTCACTATATAGACTAAGCTACAGTGAAACACATGATCTTTCTGCCTGTGCCTTCTGAGAACCAGGGACCAAATATTAGTTATTATCTGAAAGAAAAATATGTAAAGCACTAACAGTATTGTGAAACAAACTCTTTATATATTTTTCATATATGAACCCACACATGCTAGTCAAGCACCCTGCCACCGAACTAGTGCCCAGCTAGGAGGATAAATTTAAGTCAGATGAAACGAACCAATAATTTGTCTCCGAATTCTGAAGGCAAGCTTCTATAAAGTTCAATTTGATGATCTGTTTTTAAATTTGATGGCAACCCAGGCCTGTGGAAACCACAGCCCCCTGAATGACGGAGCAAAAGGTACCAGATGCTGACAGGACTCTTGGCATGTATACCTTCCGGAAGAGTAGTGGTTGTCACTGTCCCCGTTGCCCCATTTACTGACTTGCTGGGCTTCATTCTGTCCTCTTCCTTTGGTTACTTGTCTTTTTATTAATTTCTTTTTGCTTTCACAACTGAGAATGATAAAACCATCTTAGAACAAGATCTTGTGAACCGGATCGAGAATTCCTTGAAAACAAGGATGTGTGTCTTATTTCTAGTTGCTGACTGTACCTGGTTGATCAGACCATATTCATTTTCCCAACGTTATACTAAGGATTAATAACAAATAATGTAGCTGTTTTATTAACAAATGATATGATAGAAAGAATAATATAAAACATTATGAAATTTATACGAAATACTTCTGATTGAAGAAAGATTTTTTTTCATTAAAATCCTAGCTCAGGTACTACTAGGTCCATGACACTGGACGGGTTGTCTAACTTCTTCTTTTCTTTTAGTGTAAGGCAAGAATAAGAGCATTTACTGTCCTTCATTGTATGCATATTTAAAGCTCCTCCAATGCCCTTCATTCCTTTCTGTCTTAATAGGTAATCAGTGTAGGGTTCATTTTCTTATGAGTTTAAGAAAGTCCAAGCAGTCTGTGAGTAGAAACTACCTGTTTTGCTTTGGATCATCTTAATTCTTCTGGACATTTCTACTTTTCCTTCCTTCTAGGAAACAGTGAAAACAAAGTAACTATCCTAGTGAATACTGGATGTTTATCTAAACAATCATTTGCTTTCAGATTGTTAGGTTCAAGGAAAATACAGTCATTTCTCATTTAGAATGTTGTAATTTAATGTCCTATTTTAAAAAAAAAAAGTAGCCCAGAGCGGAACCTGAAATCTCCATAACCATCCCCGACTCTAACCTATTCCAACTTCTCATGCTTTCCTATGAATATGGATTTGCTAAAATACAAATCTGCCAGGGCCAATTCACTGCTTAAAATTTAGAAGTAGTATTACTTGGTTTGACTTCCAACTATTCAATGTAAGCAGGTACTGCTTTTTTACAGTCATTAGGAAATACATTAAATTATCCATTAGAGCTTCCCTTAAGTATTTAAATTAAAGTTCAGGCTAATTAATAGTGGACAATAACTCCCATTTTGCTATTTCAAAAAGATTGGCTTTAGCCACACCCTCACAGGCTTCAGACCTGCCGAATTTTCAGTCCCTAAACAGTGACAAGCACTTACATTTACATCCATATTGTACACATTGTTATGCTGTCTCTGATGCACTTACATGTTTTATGCCCATGAGTGGCTGATTAATCATCTTTTAAGAGTTGGGTCTAGATTCTAAACAAGTAATGAAAAAGCCTTTGCCACTTCTCCAATATCAATCCATCTCTTTATTCCAGAATCCTGTTGGTATCGAAATGTGCACTTTACAATGAACTTTAATTAATTTTTAAACTTATCTCTGTGTTTATTCTTTTTTCATCTATTACAGACTGACTGCAGTTATTCCTCGCCTGACTCCTCCCAGCACCTACCTTCTCCCCCACACGTATTCCTCTTATGTTTCCCTCTAGAAAAGAGCAGGGTTCCCAGGAATCTCTAACAAATATGGCATAACATGTTACAAGAAGACTAGGCAAATTGTCTCATATCACGGCAACTCAAAGGGTTCCAAAAGCAGGCAAAAGAGTCAGAGACAGTCCCTGCTCTCACTATTAGGAGTTCCACAAGAACACCAATCTATATATCATAACATACATGCAGAGAATCTAGGTCAGACCCATAAAGGCTCCCTGATTTTTGCGTCAGTTTCTGTGAGCTCTTATGAGCAATGATTAGTTAACTCTGTGGGTCATGTTCTTGTGTAATCAATGATTAGTTAATTCTGTGGGTCATGTTCTTGTGTAGTCTTTGACGTCTCTGGCTCTTATGATCATTCCTCCCTCTCTTTTTTTTTAGGATTCCTAGAGCTCTGCTTAATATTTGGCTGTGGATCTATGCATCTTCTGTCTGCCGCTAGGTGAAGCCTCTCTGAAGGACCTCATGCCCGACACTAATTAGAGGACCAGCAACAAGAGCTGGGTAGCCCAGAGACCTAGCAAAACACCAATGATGACTTGGGGAAAAAGTCAATGAAATGATTCTAACGATATTTTACTATACTGGTATACCAGAGTCTAGCATAATTATCATATTAAATAGACAATGTGTGTTTCCTCACAATGTATTCTTAGTTAGGTTCTGCGGCATGGGAATTTTTATAGTTACTTAAGTCTGAGGGTGTAATTGTGTGTGCATGTTCATGTGTGTAGCTGAGGTTCAGTTATAATTTTATTGAACAAAGGGTACACACAAGTGCTATTAACCATAACACTGAAAGGAACACCAGGACACATTGTAATATTCACCAATGCAGCAAATGTCTCAGTGTAGAAAAGACAGATAAGTAGGAATTTGCTGCTCAAAATGAGGCTTACTATTAATATAGAAATTAGAAAGAAATTGTAGAACAAGAGATAAATACTTGCTTCCAATGTTACATTTCTCTTCTCCAACTTTAGTGTTGTATGAGAAGAGAAAACATCCTCATTAGAATATTGTATTTATGAATGATGTAGATGTTCTACGTAGTTGTTATTATATATAATAAACAATAAATATGTAAAATATAAATAAGTTCAACTTTGATAATCTATAGTCTGTAAAATATTGAAATATTGTAAGGGGGACAAAAATATGTTCAAAAGCCTTGTATTTAGGTTCTTGGGCACAAATAAAATCTAAAATTTGTCTTTGTGTGGGGTGGTGCAGGTTTTCTCTATGTTTCCTAGTCTGGTATGAAATTTATCTTCATTCCTCTCCTTCCACATTGCTAGGTATCAGGGATATATAGCTATTTGTCTAGGTTCATAGATTTCTTTGTTGGGGAGGAGTTCTTAAAAATACATCTAAAGGAGAATGGGGATCTCCTTTTCCAAACAGGCATCTCAAAATTATATAATATAGTTTTATTAGTTAATCTAAAAGCTTGGGACACATACTCTCCATGTGTTAACATTCCATTTTTCGAGGCTTCAAAGATGATAATGATCGAATGGCTAACATAATTTCAAAGGCATTCAAGCTGTCCCAGTTATAGTCTGATAGTTTAAAAAGTATTAGGTGCTCCTGGTATTTTTTGTTCTTTGTTCTTGCCTTAAGTCTGATTTACAAATGGGAAAAATTCAGCAAGAACAAGTGGGCATACCACACGTTACTTAAAGCACTGGTTAATCTAGTAGCACAAACTGGTTTGCTTCCTATCACTGCAGTATTAGTGTATTTTTCTAGCAAAAGGGCTGTAAAAGTCAGAGCAGCTTTGTGGTTACCCAGCCTGTTTCTCAGTCACAGAGGCTGGGTGCTGGTGTTGAAAACTTCTTTTGTGAGGTTACTTCATGTTAATCCAGCTTTCACATTCTCAGTGTAGGCACCTGGCTCCAGACTCTCAGTGTGTCCAGAACTCTTCCAATTATGCCCCCTGTCCTATACAAAATTTGACTAATTCTTATAATTTTGCGCAACTTGTCCTGGATTGAATGGCTAAAATTCCAAGTTTGAAACAGAAACGCTTGGATAACAAAACCAGCATCCTAGCTGTGTTCCAGGCCCAAGCTGCCCTGCCCAGCATTCAGGAGCAGCCTGCAGGTTGAAAGAGACTCTCCAAAGTGTCAGTCCCACTGCCCCTACCATCCCCAGCTTGAGAGAACAAAGCTGGCAGGCAATGTGCATCAGATATCTTACTGTGCACATCCAAGCTTCCAGACAAAGCCCATAGATCTAATTTCAGCTTTGACAGTCTTGGTCCTGTCCCTTTAAGTTTACTAAGTCGGATATACCTGTAAGCAAGCAGTCTAATGTCTCTGCAATCGTGCTGCTGTGAAAGTATTTAATAATAAAGCCTCAGAAGTTGGGAGGTTAGATGGAAATCCATGGTATCTAATGCCAAGGTGGTGTTCACTGTGTTGAACGTTGATTAAATTTTCTTTTAACATCTCTTGAAACTCACATTTTGCCACCGTTTAGATATTTTTCTCCTCCAAACTATTTTTTATATCCATGATTTCGAGTGATATGCAGTGAGGCAGCAGCTCTGAATTGGCTCAGAAATGATTCTGGGGGTAATGATCAGGGATTGAAAATCTCTGCTTCCGTTGCATTTAAGGAAAATAAAGCTAACTTTATCCTGGAGCTCCATGCCGAGCCAGGTCAAAGATTTGAGACTGCTCAAATAGCACCATCCAAATTTCATCAGGTTGAAATGACAGCTGTGTTCCAGAATCCCACAGGTTGATAAAAAAGAAAAACATATTTGAGTGCAGTCTCAGAGATCAGATACAGAATTGCCAGCTTCAGCCACACACTTTTGAAAAATTAAGAAACTTCATTTGCCATCAGTGTCTAGGCTTTGAAAGATGATTATTATTTCCATGTGAAGACTAGTCTTAAAAAATGGAGACTCTAAACCTGAAATCACATGAAATGCAACTGATAGGGTTATGCCTTGAATTCAGTGCAACTCCTACCCCAGAGTCCAGTGGTCTGAAGGCTTGATCCCCAACATAATATTCAAAGGTGAGACATTGGTTGTAAAAACAAGGTAACCAGAGTGTCTGTTGTGGGATTGTGTTTTCTATATATGAAAAAGAAACTGTATCCATAAAATCTCAACAGCACGGCTGCCTAAACCTGAACATTGACATCATCAGTTGACATGACAACATGAATGGAAAAAAATCTCACAAGGCCTCACTTCAAGATGAAGAGCTACAAATGATTAATGACTACTTAGAGGAAGAATCAGTCTCCTCTAGCGATGAGCCCTCTACTTGGTTATCCAATATCAAGTGCTAAAACCATATACATATCAATGATACTAAATAGCCTCAGCAGGTTATATATATAATTTATACAATGATATATAAGCATATATGCAAAAATTATATACATAATTTATATTTATAGATAGCTTCCTTTCTTCTCAAATATTGGACTCTTTTCTTTAAATAAATATTTATAATTATTTAATATATATTATGAACTAAATATATAAATTATATGTATTTAAAGAAAGAGTCCACAGTTTGATAAGGAAGGGAGAGGTGACACACAAAAGGATAGAGGATGGAAATATGGTATGTACAGTGGTAGATGACATAGATGAGTACATACGTATGAAATTTGAAAAGAGAAAGGCATTTGTGGAGTGATTGGAACATGAGGGCTTTGGCCTGAGGAATGAATTATTTATTGACGAAACCATCACTGAATTTGAAAATGATAGTATATAAGAGATAACCTTTATCCTTGGGTTTAGACTTTGAAAGTACATCTTATTTCCGAACTCTTTCCTTTATTCCCTTTGGTCTTCTATGAGCTAATGAACTTGGCTCTGCCATGACCTTCTACCCTGATGATCTGCCGCATCGCAGCCTAGCAACACGAGAAAGAGGTGACCCCGGACTGAACTTGTTATGTAGTTAAATTAAACGCAATCTTCACCCCTTAAGCTATTTTCTCGGGTGTTTTGTCACAGCGATGGAAAACTGTCTGATGCAGACAGACAGTTGTTGGCATTATTGGGATAACTTACAGTTGTGACCTGAGTGCTCAAGTACACACAGTAGCATACCCCACACCTGGAGCAGTGCTTTCATGTAACCCACACTGGCCTTTGCATCATACCAACCATGTGTGTTTACTTCTGTGTATCAGTATCATTTTCTCCACAACAACAGTTAAATCAAAGAAATCTGGGAAGATGTTCTTATAACAAGGACCTAAAATTTAATTATTTGCTTTTTCATTTGAGTCTAACTCTTTTATTCTAACATATTCATTCAAACATCTTTTCTAATTAAAAAAATACATTTCAGGTGTCATTCTCTATCAGAAGCATAGAGGAACGAGAGAACAGAAAATTATATGATTATCATAATCCCAAGTAAGTTATGCTGAGTGCTGATTTATTTATATAAGCGAAAATAGGAAACTGTCCTGATTTATGCAACGATATTCTCTTATTCAAAATAGAGAAGTACAGCATTCTTATGAACCTATGCCCCACATTAAGTTATTTGATAGAATATTGTTGCAGAATAATGTAAAAGTCAACCTACTTTGACTCTGTACCACGTATCAAGATACATAGTGAGACTCAAGTCTGACTCAAGAACTGAGATCTCTAATCTTTCATGGGTGATGGGGATGGAAGGTACTTGAAATAAAAGACAGTATCAGTAAAAGACAAAGTTGAGTATTAGAGATCTCATGACAGTATGGACCCTCTGGAAAAAAAAAGAATAAGTTACTACATTTTACATATAATCTTCATAATACATAACTGTTGCTGCATCTAGAATAGGTAGACAGATCTAATCCACAATTTTCAGAATCCGTAACTGTTAAAACATAGTACTTAAGTAAGAATATGAACCAAACCTGCTTATGAGCTTTGTGAATGCCACTGAATTTTATGTCATGATTGTTAAGGAATATCCTCTGTAATACTCTTTAAGCGAGACTCAAATGTCCTTGACTTTGAGATGGTTACAAAGAGTAATAATAAAAATAAAAGACTAGTAATTCAAATGTCACGACCAGCATTGGTATGGGAGGCATAATGTCCTAAAGTGGTAAATGACACCTGGTGAAATTTCTAAATAAATGAAGTAAAATCTGCTGTAGCTTTTCACCATGATACATTTCTAGAAAATTCTCTCTGTGTAAGAATTGTGTGCGTGTCATGTAGAAATGTTTAAGAAGCTCTATACACAGATGAATACAGTTGCTTTCACTATTATGGAATTTTTGGTCAATTCTAAACCAGTAGGAAATATAGAGGAATATATTGCACCATGTAAGGCCATCCAGCTCATAACAGTGTATCAAGGTAAGACCCTTAAATGCCAACATGGTCCCTTTTTCCACCACTGGGTTAAAGTGGGCCTTGTAATTTTCAAAAATGTCCTCTACAGGGAGCTACCATGTCCACCAGGATGCTAGGGTTCTATTCTATGTCTTTCAGAAGATTTTTTTTCTTTTGAATAATATACACTTTTAAATTGAGGGATTATTTTTGAGTAAATTATATATTTGCTGTAAATTAATGACATATTTGTTCATTTATGGAAATCTGAGTTTACTACTTTTGACGTAACACATGCTAAGTTGAAATTTCTAATTTGAATTTATTAAACTATTGGTTAAACTGTGCAGCTAAACTTAGAGAGGTCTGGTTCTGCCTTGCTCACACTGTTTTCATTTGCTGTGGGATTACTGTAAAACAGATGACCTTACTACCAACCCTGCCACTCCATCCATAATGAGGAAATACAGCCTATCTTACATCTCTCAGTTTTCAAACAAGTACCTCACCCAGCAACACTTGCAAGGAGCTGTGGCTAATGATGCTCTTATGAAAGCAGTTTGAGAGTTGGACCAAATATTTCTTGACATCAGGATAATTTATAAAAAGCAAATATCAAGGAACATTAACGGCACATATGACTATTGGCTTCTTATCAGAATAAGAGATGTAAAATCCCACAGACATAGATTTGAAAAGATGTGGTGAAATTTGTGAGGTTTTTTTGTTTGTTTGTTTGTTTTTGTTGTTTTTTTGGTTTTTTGCTTCTTTGCTTTTTTTGTTTTTGTTTTTCGAGACAGGGTTTCTCTGTGTAGCCTTGACTGTCCTGGAACTCACTCTGTAGACCAGGTTGGCCTCGAACTCAGAAATCTGCCTGCCTCTGCCTCCCAAGTGCTGGGATTAAAGGCGTGCGCCACTACCACCCGGCTGAGATTTGTGAGATATATGAACTACGTTTTTAGTGTGGAAATAATTATCTAGTTCTTACATCTTTCGTATGGTAAATATTTTTTGGCTAGGTGGCAATATCAGCTGAAGTAGGAGTGCCTTGGAATTCTAAATACATTTTCCATTAACATTCAGTAGCCACTGTTTGTCAGTGATCACATGCATCTCAAAACTAGGAAGGTTGTACTAGCCTCATTACCACTTTAAAGACAAGTTTGCAGTTACATTAAACACAGTTTCCACACTTTTTATTTGAGAGATTGACCGACTTTTATTTTCTGCTTGTTTACTGAGACATGTTCTCATGGAGCCCAGGCTGACCTCAAACCCAAGAGCTGAGGATGCCCTTCATCTTCTCATCCTAGAACCTACACATGGCTTTTTTTTCTTCTCTCCTTTAAACATCCTAAGCTGTGAAACCACCATTACACCAGTTTGTAAGTGTTGCCAGTGTAAAAATGCAACATACAATTTAAGAGTGAATCTACACTTAGGCCCTTTTATCCCATAGCGTTTGGAGACTCCTTTCCTAGTAGAGTAATTCAGGTGTTTGGAACAAGAACACAAAGTCAATTTATATAATCAAAGATGTCACTTAAAGACATGCCTTCTGCCTATTTCTGTGTTGTCTCTTTGTCCTTGATTCACTACAAGACATTTGACCTCTAGGTTACTAAATGTTTAATCTTCTAAACTCATAGTGTGATAAGCAATATATTCTTTTAAACAAAATCTATTACAACAGAAGGTTTGTGTCAGGGTCTTTTTTCTATAAATTTTAAAAACACGGAGAAAGTGTCTTTGACATACCAACACCTTTCACTACATCCCAAATTTGTGACGTTAGTGAACAGATGTAGAACAGTGTAATACAAGTTAACTGGCTGGAATGTTAAATTAACAAATAGGTTTTTGCATGAATAGTTCTCTTAGCAGGTATGGATTCACGTGAAACATGGAATTATTGAAACCATCTTGTGGATAGATTTTTTTTAATTAATTTTTGACTAAAGTACCTACTGAGTCAAGTGGGAGATAGTCCCATAATATTGCCCCAGATGAAAGGGGGCAAGTCCCCCAGTGTTCTCTGGACTAATTTCATACTTGATCTTCGATCTGCCACCTTCAACCTACTTGGCATTTACCTTTCCCCTCTATTTTCCTTTTCTTTTCTCTTTTTTCTCTCTTCTCTTCTTTCCCTCGCTCTTCCTGTTACTCCTCCCTCCCTTCTTTCCTTATTTTTCCTTCTTCCTTTTATTTATTTATTTATTTATTTATTTATTTATTTATTTATTTATTTCATAGATTGTTTGACCACTTGAGATGATGTATTAACTTTTGTGTCTGGGTTGTTATCTGACTTTGATAAGAAAAATAAAGATCGTCTCGGCCAGGGGATTTGTTTTGTTCTAATCAATGTCTGAGAAATAAAACACAATAAATACTCATTGAAGTAATAAATAAAGCAAAGGTTTTGCTTGGATCAATTCCTTAATTGATTTGTAAGGCTCTCTGGCTGATGGTTCTTCAGTTGGGTGAGTCTAAGATTATATTTAAATATAAGGGATTAGATCAAGTTAGTGATCCGCTTGGGTACAGAAGGATTATTGTTATCTTCTACAAACCCACTTGGAAATTGGGGAACTAAGAAATGTTAGCAGTCAAAATAAAGATACTCCTTATGAGTTTTCAAAACTATGCATCCCATATGACAAGGCCCCCAAACTCTAAGAAATCAAAATATTAACATTTGCATTTAACAAGTAACTTCCTTAAATAGCAGGGTCATCTCTACTTGTCATCAGTGCTGACTTCCTTATGCACTTTCACTCCTCATATGCAAGGATTTATGAAGGAGAATTGTTCTACCTGTGGTCATCAAACAAGCCACGAAATACATGGTTGTTCTTATTTAGCTATAACTATCTATATTAACTACAACTATTTAACTATAACTATCCATATGTTTAACTATATTAAACTTGTCTATGGATAACCAAGTCATGAATATTAGCTTCCTTCCATCTTTGAGAAGTGAATAAACAGAATGGAATAGAAGTCTTATACCTTGAACATTCAATGTACCCACTCCATCATGACATACAATGTCCTCAGCAGCTGGTAGGTACACACCCTACAGCTCTCCCAAATATTTGAGGATTCACTAACCACCAGCATACAACATCCATACATAAAGCTGATTACATACCATGCTTACAACTGTACAGTCATATGCATAAGAACAAAACATCTTGTAAAATTTACAGTACTTGGAGTCAGACCAAAGGCTGAGAAATTCTGGGATCAAGCTGTTCAGGGGTGGATGGAAGTGAGGAAAAAGCCAACCTCCCTGATTGTGTTCCTCAGATCAGGGACAGTCCTGGAAGCAACATAAAGCTCATACCTAGGGGTGGAGGGAAAAGGTCAGAGTAAAGACTACCCTTGAGAAGCCTTACATCTGCTAATGCCAATATATTGAACACTTAATCAGTTTAAGGAATAATCTGACTCTCCCAGGAACGCTTTTGAGATGTTAGATGGCATTGAAATAGAACTCCATCTTCCCATGGACCATTCACGCCACAACCATTACACAAATGAACTGCCGTCTGTTATTTTTATTAATTTTTATTATGGCATTCTCTCTCTCTCTCTCTCTCTCTCTCTCTCTCTCTCTCTCTCTCTCTCCCAAACATGAACAGCACATATACTTAATTCAGGGAAGCATGCTCCTGTTATGAAGTTCCTATTATCTTGAAAGCCTAGGAAAATTTACTAGTGTGTGATTCTGAGGTTTGACATTTCTCTTTAAGTAAGCTATAAGTTAATATGTAAAAGCCCCCGTGGATTTTCTTCTTTGTTTAAATAATATCCTGTAATTCAAGCCGATCTACTTTACAATAGCATGTTAAATGCAAATAGGAAAGCAGCTGAGCTGCACAGTGAGGTTCAACCATCAGCGCTTCTACTCCTTGGATATTTTCTGATGGAAAGCTTGGGGCTGCCTTCCATGATCTTATTCTGCAGCCATAAAGCAAGTAACCACAACTTCATAACACTAAGCACTCCAGTGGGAAACACAAACAGAGCACATAAACCAAAGTATTCATTTCATGAGGTTTTATTAAAAGGCCTCACCTCTAAATTGAGCTGTCATATACTGTTGGGAAACTTTTTACCACAGTTTATTTTAACTATGTAAAACGCTAAAGGAATGGCATTTCTTCAGCCTTTCGCACGGAGTGGGCATGACCCCTCTTACACATTGCAAACAATCTATACCAGGTTTAATCAAGTTGGCTGGAGAGTAAAATCAGGCCGTACGTTTCCCACTCTCTCGAATTTTCAGATGTGGCCCCAACCTTGTTAACATGCTGTAGAGTTTCACGTATGTCCAGCAAACTCTTTAGCATTCTCGCCGAGAAATTATGTGGCATGATTAAAAGATACCTTTCAGGGAAGAAGGACATTTGGGTGACTCATAAATCGCTCATTTGCAACACGGCTTTACAGAGTATTTCAAGGAACTATAGAGACTGCTTTTGCAACCTCTTCAAATGTTGCTTTCCACTGATGGTGTCATAGGTCGTCACTGACTTTCCCTTATGTAAGCAATACCAGCTTTCTATTAAAAATACTAATTTCCACATTCTACAGTGTCTTCTGAAGTAGCGAGTATATTAAAAAAATCAAATTGCTTTGAAATATTAAAGGAATATATTTAACAGAATGGTTTCAGACAGGTTGTTTCTCTGTATTCCTGATGACAGAAAGATTTTAGCCTACAAAGTCAATAGTAAATTTTATTAAAGTCATTATTTTCCTGTTACAGGCCTCGTGCTTTAAATAAACTACAGCTGACAACGCTGTCTTACATACTGTCACACTGTAAAATGTCCCCTCTTTATTACCGCAGGGACAGCTCATTTAGAACTTTGAAAGTGTGCTCACATTAGAGCGGCTTGTCGGCAGAGTTGGCCTATGGCTGTGTTTAAAGAATGTGGGAGCTGGTTCATCTCTTCTAAATATTCTAGGGAAAAATATAAACTTGCCAACACAACATTTTTTGGATAAAGATTGATGCCCTCCCCCAAAATAAAAACCTATATCAATTCTCACGCATTAGTGTGTTCTGACAATTTATGACACTTTTGGTGCCCCACCCCACTCTGGCCCACTGAGTATTACTGAGAGCAAAGAGCTTGACAGTTATATGACACATTCCTTTTCAAGGTTAAGGAACAGATATTCTCACAAATTGTGTTCTTTAATGAATAATTCCACCCTATGTGCCATTTGTTTGATCAATATATTCTTTGATATAAGGATATATGATGACAGGAAATTGAATAGTCATCCCCAAAATATTTTTAAGAAACCAGACAAGAATACGCTTGTTGCTTTGGAGTCACTGCAGAGCATCTTCTCCTTTGCCCTGTAAAATTCTATATAATATAGAACACATCACTCGAATCTTCCTTTGGGTCACATTGCTTTTATTTTAAATAGTTTATTTTACTTTTGCAAATGCACCCAAATATCTACATCCTTATTCTTACAATTATGATGAAAATAGAAACAAAGAGGGGAGAAAAGACAAACAATCAATGCCTGACATTGAGGATGGGGTCACAGGTCTTCAGTGCCACCGATCTTTCTGTATCTCCAACCTTCATTGACCTCATTTTAAGATATCTGTCAGAAGCACATCTAGCTACACTCTTCAGGACAATGACACTAGAACGTCTTGAGACTCACATTATTAGACTGTTTGGCTGTCCCTTGAAGAGGAGAGCAGTGTAGGAGAACAGGTGCAGAGTTTATTCTAGGATGATCACCGGTTGGTCCTCTCTTCCACTCCCGTCATCCTCTATCACTCTCCTTAGCCCCTGCTACACTCAAACCCACAGAAAAAATGAGAAGGTATTTATAAGCCCTTGCACTAGAATAACAAAGACTTGATCGATGGCAAGTCTTTGATTTCAAAGCCAGTTTTCTCCTGCTCGATCTTCAGACACTAATTTTTTCTGGCCTGTTCCTGTTTTCAGAGGTAGTTGGTATCAATTCTCATGGCCTTTTAAACTAAAGAAAAGAGACTGGGTACTATAAAATGCTCTCATTTGGAAAGAAAAAGTAATTTATTCATTAATACATTATACACAAATAAAGTGTTGTGCATATGAAACAGGGATATTTACCTAACAGATATTTGCAATTGTTTTTCTGGCATGTTTAATTTTATAACTAAATATAGCAACTATGTTATTTTTAGCTATTTTTTAACAATATCTTATTGTCTATCACACACACACACACACACACTCACACACACACACACACATACACACACACAAATGGAACATAACCCATACAGTAACCAAAACAATCCTAAAATTTTCTTATATTTCTTCCACATTTTTCAGAATGCCAGCTGAAGCACAGTTGCCAGTCTTCTTCATACCACATGGTGTGAACTTAGATGATATCAGAAGGCCTGATTTGTGATGTGTGTGCTACTGTTCACTTAAAAGTGATTTCTACCACCTTTTCTTATCAATGAAAAACTTTCAGGATATTTAAAAGCCATGCCTTTCAACCTTCTAGCTGCAATAAAGCAGAAATGCCAGGTAGCTGCGTGAAGGCAGGGAATACATTTAGAGAAATCACTCAGAGGGAAGAGGTAACATTGCTTGGGCTCCATTTATTCACTTTCTATTGGAAAAAAATTGTTTTGGGGTGAGGGGAGATTCTTTTCACTTGCTCAGTGATGACATTAGAAGCTTTCTAGAGAGATGTTGTTATTTTTTTTAAGAAAGATGGAGTAGGGAAACATTAAAACCTCCTTGCCAACAGAAGAGCTGAGTTCAGCAGTAATGAAGAGGCCAGGAGGCTACACTTAAAACCACAAACTCCTAAAAAGAGAGAAGATTAGAATTCTCTACCATTAAGCAACCATTTTGGGAACAGAGGAGAAGGCCACTTAATTCTTATGAAGCAGGACTCCTGAGTAATTAAGGAAAAGGAGACATATTGAGCTCATTGCTCTGAACACACTGTCTGTTGTCATTAATGCCTTTGCAAGGACAGTGAGGTGATGCCGTGGCATTCAGGGGAAGAAAATAATGAATGTCCTTAATACAATTCATGAAGACAAGTCTAAACCTGTTTCAATAAGAAGTTGGGTTTGAAGTAGAATTAACCACATAATTAAATTGCCCACTTTGCGCATAGGTTCTCCATTGTGCATTCTTTATGCTCAGAGACTACAATGCATTTCTTTCTGCCACTTGCATTCATGGCCACATGACATTAAGGGGCCATGCTTATACTCACATTCAGTTAAAGATAAAATTATTCAAAGTCAGTCACTTTTCAAAATATAAATAACTACTTTCTAAGACTAATCATAATTGGTACGACACTTATGATACTGAAATAGGCAAAGGACTTAGAAATGACTGACACCTGTCATGCAAGCTATGCACCTGTCTGAAGGAATAGTAAAACTTGGAACCAGACAGAGCCACTGCTTTGTCATTGATCTCATGACTTATGCTTCTGGAGAGGCTTTGCATTTTGCCTGTGGGATGCAGAGTCCTGGCTAGAGGATGTACCCATCCACCCTGAGTGGGGAGCTTTGTAGAAATATTAGAATATTACTTCAGATTCTGTGTTGTGGAATTCACTCCTTCTTCTACATCATTATTAGTTGAACCAAAGTACATCTGGATAATCCAGGATAACTGTACATATAGACCCATTAACAAGAAGAAATGGATAGAAATGTTTCTAGACAGCTTCAAACACAATAAGTATTGAATGCTAGTGTCTGATGGTGAAATTTATCTCTTCTGCTTTTTAAAAATTTTACCTTTATTTTATTTCCATTACTAGTTGTGTGTGTGTGTGTGTGTGTGTGTGTGTGTGTGTGTGTGTGCCAATTGTGGTTATGTGCACAGGACTGCACATGCCTTCAGAACCCAGAGGAGTCAGATTCCATGGAGAAGATATGTCAAGTTGTTGTGAGCTGCCCAACATTGGTTTGGGAACTCAGTGTGGGTCCTCTTTAAGAGTGATATGTAGCTATGTATACTTAAGTGTTGAACTATCTCTACAGAGGGTTTTTTCTGAATTCTGAAATGATACATTGTGAGATGATGAAGCATTTCAGGTTTGAAGTTATTCTACTATATAGCATTATCATCTTGTATTATTGTGTGCCTTTCTTGGTCCTGGAATTCAATTAGACAGCATTACACTCTAATTATGGAATGCTCCTCTACTCTTCTTCCCCAACATACGTAGGAAATGAAAAAGGAGAATATTGGTTTAATCCTACAGATGATTCGGATAACTGATAAAAATATTTATTAAAAGAAAAATGAAAAGAAGAAGAAATCTGATTCAGAGTTTATGGACTTGTGGTTTTTCGAAACCACAGGTGAAATCCTCTGTCATGCAAAGTGATATGAGGATCAGAATACAGGAAGGCATGAGTTTGACTTAAGTATATGGAAATAAATGAATGTTTCAAATTCTACAGCCCACTGGGTCATATAGAGATGAGAACTCTAAAGTGCAATGTCTACAGAAGTTCTACATTGAAATAGATGTACATAACTGTGTATGACCTACCATGGGATGAATAAACTTCAGGGCTATCTTGGTCCCATCTCCACCATTCTTTGCCACATTTTAGCTATCCATGGCTCTTGAATCTCCTGCTCAAATGCCCACAGCACCTACTTCTCAAGACAATAAACACTGTTCTCTGAATTCAAACCCACCCCTACAACTTTCCTTCTCGTGTGGTGTGTGTCCCCAGCCCCAAGAGTGTTCAAGTAGTTACTAGCTGTATATCATGTACCTTGTGTGGATATGAGGTGAGATGCTCATACTTAGAAACATAAAAGTGTTTAAGACAGAGAGGATTTTAGGGAAGAGGATGGTACTAGGCAGTGAAGGATAAGGACATGTCTCTTTAAGTGGATTTAGTGATGAAGGATACACTTAAAAGTAAATCAACATTGGGAATGTTAAGGAAAGAAGAGCATAGAATGATTACTAGGATACAGTATCTGATGCTCACATTGAGTTGGAAATGAGGCATGTTATTATGCATGAATAGATCAACCTTCACAATAAACAGGGTACTGATTTGATTACAAGATTCTCACTATAGGCGGGCTTGCTTAACCACATATTAATACTACTCCTGCCTCTTTGAGTAATTCCCAATGATCCAGAGCTAGGCCACTTCCTGTAGCCCTAGAATTGAGAAAGAAGATAAGAGAATTCTTAGCCTTTGCTGGCTTCCACTCTAGGAACTGGTGAGTTCTCAGTCCAGTGAGGGACCCTGCCTCAAAAAACAATACATTGAAATGCAGCAAAGGAGGAGACTTCCTTGTGGATATCTTGATTCCAAATCAGTGTACACTCAGGTGCATGGATAGAGTCTGTGAAGCTATCCTGAGCTACATACTCTGAGAATAAAAATAGAGAGTATCTTTCATCAGAATAGGCATAACATTTTAGCAATTCAAATTCACTATAATGCAGGAATATAAATAGCCTATTACCAAATGTATTTTATTCCACAAATCATGTACTTATATTTAGTTGTTTATTTGGGAAACAAGATCTTGCTATGAAGCCCAATTTCAAACTCATGATCTTCCTTCACTGCCTCTGAATTACTGAGATTTTAGGTTTATATCAGCATGCCTAGGCCTCAGGAGCGATTTAATATTTGGATATATTCATGTAAATTTGTTCAATTACTTCAATTGACAGACAAAAAATTAAAATAGAAACAGAACATGTGAACATCTCAACATGAGAAAAAAAAAGAATCTGGCAAAAATGAAAATTTGTCTCCAAGGAGATGTTGGGAAACTAGGAACACAAAGAATTTCTTCTACCTGACAAAGTTCATTTATCCTCTTTGTTCTACAGGGTCATTCCTAGAATTGCAACTGAACACCAGATGCAGGCTCACCTCCCCTCTGCTCATGCCGCCTGTGGATTTCACAGACCATGCCCAATACCACCCCACCCCTGCTGACCTTTTCTTCCCCAAACCAGCATCCACACCAGCAAACACTTTCTGTGAAGCAACCAGTGGAGCAAGCAAGTAAAGTCTGCAGTACAAAACCAATACACCCTCTGAAAATCCAGAAAGGAAGCAGGAACCAAGGAAGAAAACACCCATCTAACAAAGACAAATGCAGCAATCAGCACCAGAACCATAACCATTCCAAATCCAGATGCATAGATGCCACCATAAAAAAATCACAATTAGTAATAGCCAGGGCAATATGTCTTCACCAGAGCCCAACTGTCCTATAATATCAGACCATGAGTATTTCAACATAGATAAGGACAAAAAAAAAAAAAACTTAAAATCAACTCTATGAAAGTGATAGAGGACCTTATAGAAGAAATGTATAAACCCCTGAAAGCAACTAGGAAAACATGGAAAAATAGATTGTAGGAAATGAAAGGGTACCTCAAAGAAAGTCAGGAAAACAGAAAAACAATTGGAGAAAATAAATCCCTTAAAGAAAGGCAAGAATAAACAGTCAAAGTAAATGAATAAAACAGTTCAAGACCTGAAAATGGAAATAGAAGCAATAAAGAAAACACAAACTGAGGGAATTATGGTTTAGGAATGCAAACAGCAATTATAGGGGAAAGGTTCACAAACAGTGCAAGAGATGGAAGAAAGAATCGAAGGCACCGAAGATATGATAAACGAGATAAATATACAGACCAAAAAACGTTCAATCTGAAAAAATTCCTGACAGAAAGCATCGAGGTAATCTGTGAAACTGTCAAAACACCAAACTTAAATATACTATGAATAGATGAGGAATCCCAGCTCTAAAGTCCAGAAAAAATTATCAACAAACTGCAAGGGGGAAAAAAAGGCCAAGTAATGTAATGACAGACCTATGACAATTCCACCCAACTTCTTAATGGAGACTCTACAGCCAGAAGTGCTTGGACAGTTGTGCTGTACACTCTAGGAGACCACAGATGCCAGATCACTATATCCAGCAAGACTTTCTATCACCATAAATGGAGAAAATAAGATGTTCCACGATAAATCGAATATAAACAACATACATCTACAAAGTCAGTTCCATAGAACTGGAAGGAAAATGCCAAAAACAAGAACATTAAGTATCGCAAAGAAAACACAGAAATAATCTCACACCAATAAAACCAAAACACACACACACAAACACACACACACACACACGCACACACACACACATCTCCCCTTCCATACACACCATACAAATACACCAATACTATAACCAATGACAACAACAAAATATTAGGAATTAACAATCATTGGTCATTGATTATAGCTCATAATCAATAGTCTCTATTCCCTAATAATAAAAAAAATACCAAGTAGCAGAATGGATGTGAAAACAGAATCTATTCTTCTACTTCATACATCACACACACCTAAACATCCAGGATAGACAGAACATCAGGGTAAAGGATTGGACAAGGTTAAGCTAAGTAAATGGACCTAAAATCAGAGCTGGTGTAGCTGTTTTAATATCTAATAAAATACAATTCAAACATAAAATGAACCAAGAAATCTGGGGATGGATACTACATATTCATCAAAAAAAATCAGCCAACATAACATTTCACTTCTTAATACCTATACCCCAAACACAAGGGCACCCACTTCTGTAAAAGAAACATTACCACAGCTTAAATCACATGTCAAACCTCACATAATGATAGTGAAAGACTTTAATAGTCCACTTTCACCAACTGTGAAGTCATCTAGACAAAAACTATACAGAGAAAGACTAGAACCAATAGACATTGTAAATGAAATGGGACTAACAGATATTTATGGACCATTTCAGCCAAACACAAAACAATGTACCTTCTCAGCACCTCATGGTACTTTCTCTAAAAATGACCACATACTCAGACACAAAGCACATCTCAACAGAGACAAGAAAATTAAAAGACCTCCTGCATTCTATCAGATACCAGGGATGAAAGCTGAATATCAACAATAAAACAACAGAAAGCTTACAAACTCATGAAAACTGAACAGCCCTCTACTGAGTGAAAAATGAGTCAAGACAGAAATAGAAAGAATTTAAAGGCTTTCTAGAACTCAGTGAAATGGATGCATAACATACCCAACTTATAGAAAACAATGAAAGCCATGCTAAGAGGAAAGTTCTTAGCACTAAATGTTTACATTAAAAAAAAATGGAGACAGCCCATACTAGTGGCTTAACAGCATACATGAAAGCACTAGGACAAAAAGAAGCAAAGACAACAACTTTCACAATAACCTCAAATAATATAAAATACTTCAGAGGAAATCTAACTAAGCAAGTGAAACACCTGTATAACAAAAACTTCAAGTCTAGGAAAAATGAAATTTATTAAGATATCAAAATATGAAAAGATCTTTCATGTTTATGGATTGATAGGATTAATATACTACTACTATTGATAATAATCATAATCATAATCATAATCATAGCCATCTTACCAAAAGCAATCTACAAATTTAACCCAATATTCAAGAAAATCCCAACATAATTCTCTACAGACCTTGAAAGGACAATTCTCAACTTCATATGGAAAGACCAAAAACCCAGGAGAGGGAAAACAATCCTGAACAACAACAAGAGAATTTCTGGAGGTATCACCATCTCTGATTTTAAGTTGTACTACATACATATAGTAATAAAAACTGCATGGCATTGGTATAAAAGTGACATGTTAATAAAATTAAACTGAAGTTCCAGACATGAATCCGCACACATATGCACACCTGGAAAAACGATGGCATCTTTAACAAATGGTGTTGGTCTAACTGAACGTCTACATGTAGAAGAATACAAATAGATCCATATTTATCACTCTTTGCAAAACTAAATTCCAAATGGATCAAAGATCTCGACATAAGTTCAAACACACTGAACCTGACAAAAAAGTAAGTGGAGAATACCCTTGACTGCATCAGTACAGGAGACTACTCTCTGAACAACACATGGATAGCACAGGTATCAAGATCAACAATTAATAAGTGGGACCTCACGAAAGTGAAAAGCTTCTATAAGACAAAGACACCATCAATCAGACAATGTAGCTTCCTATGAAATGAGAAAAGATGTTTTTACAAGATCCATATCTGACAGAGGACTAATATCCAAAATACATAAGGAACTCAATAAACTAGATATCAAAAAACCAAATAACCTAATTTAAAATATCAAGTACAGATCTAAACAGGATTCTCAAATGGGGAATCTCAAATGGCTGAGAAATATCCCCATCCATCTCTAAAAAAAATTAACCCATAATTGTTCCAACCTAAAGGCAGAGGCAAAGAGTGGATCAGAGACTGAAGGAAAGGCTATCCAGAGACTGCTCCACCTAGGGATCCATCACATATACTGTCATTAAACCCAGATGCTATAGAGGATACTGAGAAGTGTTTGCTGACAGGAGCCTAATACAGCTGTCCCCTAAGCAGCTCTGCCAGCTCCTGACCAATACAGATGGTTGCAGCCAACCATCAAACTGAGCACAGGGACCCCAATGGAAGAGTTAGGGGAAGGATTGAAGGAGCCGAAAGGGATTGCAACCCCATAGGAAGAACAACAATATCAACTAATCGAATCCTTCAGAGCTCTTAGGGACTAAACCACCAACCTAAAAGTACACATGGAGGGACCCATGGCTCCAGCTGCATATGTAGCAGAGGATGCCCTTGTCTGGTGTTAATGGGAGGGGAGGCCCTTGGTTCTCTGGAGGCTTGATGCCTCAACTTAGGACTGTGCTAGGACGGTGAGGTGGGAGTGGGTGGGTGGATGGGTGGGAGAACACGCTCATAGAGGGAGGGGAAGGGGTATTGGTTGAGTTTGCAAAGGGGAAACTGGGAAGGGGCACAACATTTGAAATGTAAATAAACAAAATAACCAGTAAAAAGAAAAAAAAAAGAAATGTTCAACGTCCTTCTCAATCACAGAAATGCAATTCGAATCTCAAGGATTTTGAGACTCCTTCATACACCCGTCAGAATGGCTAATGTAATTAGTGTGGCAGGCTAATGTGCCTGTCACAAAGTTCACTGAAATGCACCTTTCCAGTAACTAGTCCCTTGTCTTCACCAGAACTTATGAGGTAATTATTACCCTCAAAGCACCATGTTCCAATTCGATCTTTTCCAAGTTGGAGTGCATCATAGCTTTACTATAGGAGCCCAAATATTTCAAGAAATTATGAGATTAAGTCATTTTTTTATAAATATCTGAGATTAAAGTTCCGCCACCTATCCTTGCTGACAGATAAATATGAGATCACTTCATTGTTGACTTGACGAATCTTAAGAAAATTCTTACACGTTTTCCCTCAATTCCCCTTCTGCCACCTTAACAGTGAATATTTTCAACAGTTGCATCAGACAGAGCTCAATGGAAGCGTCTGTTACCACAGAGTCTTCATTTGGATGATAAAAAGAAAAGGCCTTATTTGTTAGGTCGTATGTGAAATGTTAACCTCTACTTAAGACATGCAAAGTTTGTTGTACTTCTTCTCTGATATCTTAATTTTGAATTTGTTTGGTAAACTACTGTGGCAGGCTGATGATTAATTGAGCTGTCTTAACTTTCAGTTTTGTTAATGGAGAATAAAGGAATTATATTAGTTGTTTTCTCTGTCTGTCTTTTAAGTGTCTGTCATCTCTCATCTGTCTATCTATCTATCTATCTATCTATCTATCTATCTATCTATCTATATCTATCATCTATCTATAATCATCTATGTATATATACATCATAAATTATAAATGTACAAATATATTTTATAAGTATCTATGACTATTATATATGTATCTATATACCTTATAAGTATCATCAATAGTCTATATTTCTATCTATTATCTATTCTATTTGATCCATA